>JAVKPL010002390.1:0-185194 GCA_032173675.1 Gastrolobium villosum
ATGTTGAGGGCTTGCATGTTGGAGCAGGGTTCAACATGGGATAGGTACCTGCAACTGGTGGAATTTTCGTACAACAATAGTTTCCATGCTAGCCTGGGCATGGCACCCTACGAGGCGCTGTATGGTAGGAGGTGTCGGACTCCTACCTGTTGGTCTGAGGTTGGAGATAAAGAGTTATTTGGCTTAGACTTTGTCCAAGATACAACCCAGCAGGTCCAGATGATCAGAGAGAAATTGAAGCAGGCGCAGAATCGCCAGAAGAGCTACTATGATGTTAAGCATCGTCCACTGCAGTTCAGTGAGGGTGAGCACGTGTTCGTGAGACTTTCACCTGTAACGGGTGTTGGACGGGCACTCGGAGTGAGGAAGCTGAGCCCGCGATTCATTGGGCCTTACCAGATTCTTGGTAGGGTAGGACCAGTTGCCTACCGGCTTGCCTTGCCTCCGAACTTGGCCAACATCCATGACGTGTTTCACGTGTCTCAGCTTCGGAGATACATTGCAGATCCTTCGCACGTGGTGCAACCAGATGATGTGGAGGTTCGGGAGAACCTAAAGACTCCCGTCGGACCACTCAAGATTCTCGATCGCGGCGAGAAGCGGCTGAGGAGCAAGACCATTCCGATGGTCAAGGTGCAGTGGACTGGACGAACTCCTGAGGAGTGCACTTGGGAGCGTGAGGATGAGCTTCTCCGGCAGTACCCTGAGTTTCGAGACAGGTATGTTTCTGATTTTGAGGACAAAATCCTTAAAAAGGTGGGGTGAATGTAAGAACTCGTACCGTTAATTAAGAAAATTAATTAAATAAATATATGAGAGTTAGGAGATAATTCCATAATTGACCCTAAGAATTAATATGAGGTATAAATAATTATGTTGAGTGAGTAAAAAATACTGTAAGTCGCTTTTTGGGTGAAAGTGCAAATATCGGCTCTGCTTCTCGGTATAAATGCGTGTCGATAAAGTATCCTAGAAAATTATAATAAAAATCTGAATATTTATTGAAAATTACGTAGGACTAGTGAAATGAGTTTCAGGGTAAAATAATGAGAACTGGTATCAGAACGGATACTGGCTATGGAAAAGTGCGTACCGGAAAGGTGCTGCGAAAATTAAATAAAAAATATGATAAATCTTAGAAAAATGTTTAGGTTCAGATCCCAAGTTTGGGATTAAAATGATAAGCGGATCTACGAGGGTTAATACTGCGTGAGATCACTTGACAGTTATAAATAGCCTCTTTACGCATAACCCTAGGTCAGAAACCTAGTGCCTCCACTTGCCCTAAAAGGCTGATCTGAAATATAAATAGAAAAAGGGGATCCAAACCCTAGGTTATTTTGTAGACTCAGCAGCTGAATAGTGTGGCAGCATTTGGGAGCTTTCTTGGAGTCTTAGCTTTCTTCTCCAAAGTTTCCATCTTTTTCCTCCTCTCCTCCATTGAAACATCAACCAACCTTTAAAGCTATAATCTTCTTGAAGGAGAACCCATTGTTGAAGGATTTGGGTGCTTTCTCAATCTCTAAAGTTTCCATTTTTGTCTATTCTCAAAAGGATCCAAGGTAAACCTAATGATTCCCTTTGTAAATCCATAAATCAATTATAATCCTTGTTATATGTTAATGTTACAATAGCATTCTAGAAATGACTGTGCGCTACTTTCTTCGATTACATGGCCATTCCTTTTGTCATTTTGATTTTGGTTTCATCAATTTAACTTTGAAATCGGTCACTGTGTACTCAACGCAGATGAATGTATTTTGGGTCTTACCTATATATATACACATTGATCAACACGGTTTATATATATATATATATATATATATATATATATATATATATATATATATATATATATATTAGAAAACTATGCTTTCGTTCAGTCTGGAAAGATATTGGATAGTTTTATTATATATATATATATATATTAAGGTTATTACCCAGGAAGCCATTAGAACAATATGCTGTTGTTTAGAAAAGGATGCTTAGAAAAAATATGCTAAATGAACCCAGGGAGACAAAGTCGTTAAAAAAATAATAACAACATGATTACGTAACTTACATTTTAATGTGTCAACATATTCAAATATATATATATAACGTATTCAAATATATATGTATAGTACAGGGAGTCGATACATATATATATAATGTTAACTTTGTTAACAGGGAGTCGAATATATATATATATATATATATATATATATATATATTTATAAGAATATAATATCCAATTGCCTTGGAATTTTAGAATATGTATATTGATACTATGATGGTCATTGAACCAGATCTGTGAGTACATTGGATTCTATTTGTGGTGTGGACCTTTGTGATACCAGAGTTCGAGTTGGAGGGCATACGGATACAGGTAAGCTTTCGTGTCCTCGGTTTAGCCACCGTGTGGTTCCACCATACCCCATGGGGGGATGGTTTATATGCATGTTGTGCTTTCATGCTTTTATATTTGAACTGTTTTAAGTTGTTATGTGCAATGGCTTTTAATATGTATGTGTTGTTCCACCTAGATGGCAAGCCTGAGTATGTAGCGTCATACAATATGGTGGGGCTGTGGGTGGGTGCAAGTAGCGTCTTGCACTATCTGTAGGATATAGACGTATTTCCTGCATTTCTCTGGCCAGTAGAATTGATTTGACACACATTACATGATTATCTGTTGCATTGCACTGTTTTCATAACTTATATTGTAAACTGTTTTTAGAACTTATATTACACATGTAAGTGAGCTTGGGGTGGAAGTTCCTTGAGGACCCTTTGTCTTACTGAGATTTCTTTTTAGAGATCTCACCCCACGTTTGGGGCATCATTTCAGGTTCAGGTAATGCTGGGGTTGATACCTCAGGCGGCAGGAGGCCGGAGCTGACTTAGAAAGTGACTGTTATGCACATGTTGGATTTTATTTACTGCTTTTCTGTCTTTAGTTTCAATTATATGATATTCATGTTGAGACACTGTTGAAGATGTATCTTGTCTGTGTGAGCATGGGGATTGTCCATGCCACGTTTGTTTACGTTGGATATTATGACGAGTTGTAATAATATCTAGCGGGCCACTTTTGTGTTAATGGCATTTATGAGTCATAAAGGGTAGTAGTTATGTAGTTTTATTTTTTATGAATTTATGATTCATAAATTGTTGCAATTTTAGATGTCTATTGCAATCATATACAGGCGATATTTTTGAAAATAAATTGAGTAATGCAACTTGGTAATTATAATGACGTCATAATTGAATTTAAGAAAAAGTTTTTCCGCATATTAATTAAGCGTGGCTTAATACGATAACATGTTAACAAACCGGGTATACACGGGGTGTTACACAACTTGTGTGGATAGCCATATGTCTCCATTGCCAAGTGAATCTCCATTTCGAAGTAAAGTTGTAGAAGTCTCCCCCTGAGAAGAAGAAACAGGGACTCCCCCTGAATAAAAAGGTTCCAACTCATGAAAGGAGGCCTCCAATGTAACATACATCTTGTGAGAGATTGGGTCAAAACATCTGTACCCTTTCTGAGTGGTAGAGTAGCCAACAAAGATACATTTGCGGGCACAAGGATCAAGCTTGTTTCGCAAAGGTTTTGGAACATGAACATAAGTAACACAACCAAAAATACGAGGTTGAACATTAGTCATGTGAGGGATAGGAAAAAAAGATGCAAGAGTTTGGAGAGGAGTTTTAAAATTAAGGACACTAGAAGGTGTTCTGTTGATTAAGTATGCAGCAGAAGTGATGGCTTCTCCCCAATAACGAGTAGGGACATTCATTTGAAATAAAGAGGCTCGAACAACTTCTAACAAGTGACGATTTTTTCGTTTAGCCAAACCGTTTTGTTGAGGTGTATAGGGACAGGAGGTTTGGTGTTTAATGCCTTTTGATAATAAGAAATCAGTGAAAGCACCATTAACATATTCAGTTCCGTTGTCTGATTGTAAAATATGGATAGAGGATGAAAATTGGTTTTGGACCATAGCATGAAAGTGTTGGAAAGCAGAAAAAACTTCATTTTTTTGTTTTAGTAAAGTGATCCAAACCATACGTGTACATTCATCTATACAAGAGACATAATAATAAGATTGAGAAAATGAAGGTATTTTAGCAGGACCCCAAACATCAGAGTGCACAACTTGGAAAGGGATAGAACTTTTATTTAAACTTGGGGAAAAAGGGATTCTATGGCTCTTGGCCAATTCACAAACAGAGCATTGAAACTCAGAAATTAAAAAACTGGAAAATAACTTTGGAAACAATTGCTTAAGATAACTGAAAGAAGGATGACCAAGACGTTTGTGCCACAACCAGATGTCTTGCTTATCTTTATCTGCGGAAGACGTTTGTGCAGCATGGACGGTCAAGGCACCATTATTAGGAGATACATCCAAGAAGTAAAGTTTCCCTTGCCTAACACCATAACCAAGAATCTCCTTGGAGTGGTTTCCCTGAAAAACACAGTAATCAGGCCAGAAAGTCACACAACAATTCAAATCAGTGGTTAATTTACTAACTGAAAGCAAGTTATATTCAAGAGTAGGTACAATTAGAACATGATCAAGGATTAACCGAGGGGATAATTTTATAGAACCTTGACCAGTAATAATGGAGGTGCCACCATTGGCAGTAGATACGTGTGTTTTTTCAGAGGGAAAGACAGAGACAAGGGAAGAGGGATCACGAGCCATGTGATCTGATGCACCAGTATCAATTATCCAAGTGTAATTCGGAGATAGTGTAGAGAAGGAAAAAGACTTACCAAGAATTCCTTCATAAACCGTATTAGCAGTAGAAGGGGAAGAAGATTCACCATCAGTGGTGGTGGCCAAGGTGCGGTTGAGTACCTTCCGACGGGGGCGTTTGGTGAAGTCCCACCAATCTGGGTAGCCAATAAGCTCATAGCATTTGAGTTTTGTGTGACCCGAGTCACCACAATGAGAGCACTGAAGAGAGCTGGACTTCGATGAATCCTTTCGAGATCTGGAGGATGTGGAGCCAGAGGAAGAACGCGGTGCATGGGTGACCAAAGCAGAAGAATCCATGGAAGGAGTGGGACGACCCATTATGAGACGCTGCTGAGCCTCTCTCCTAACAAACGCATAGGTGCGTTCAAGATCCAACTTTGGATCTTTTCGAAGAATTTCGCCACGGACCGATTCAAACTCCGCATCCAAGCCACTGAGGAAGATGTGAACACGAAGCCTCGCCATGGACGAATGCAGATGAAGAACACCGGCGACAGAAACCTCTTGAGCAGACATGCGATGGTCGATTTCTTGAAAAATCGAAAGCAATTCATTGTAGTAGATGGATAAGGACCGACCATTTTGCTTGGTGTTGAAAGATCTCTGGTTCAGATCAAACAAACATGTTTCATCCGAACCATCATAAAAGGTTCGAAGAGTAGCGTCCCAAATTTCATGAGCGGACTCTAGGCGAAGAAAGCGTTGCATCAACGAAGGAGACATAGATTCGATTAGCCAGCTTTTCACCCTCTGATTTTCAGTGATCCAGGTGCCATAGGTGGGATCTGCAATGGGGGGTTTAGGGGCGTCACCGGTCAAGAAGCCGGATTTGTTGCGAGCGGCGATGCGCATCTCCATTAACTGCGACCATAGGGGATAGTTGGTGTCATCGAGAACCACCGTGATAGGAAAGGAGGTATTGTCTTGGTGGATGACAATGTTGGACGGAGGAGCGGTGGGGATAGGCGGCTGATTGTGGGTCTGTTGATGATCGGTGTTGTTTGCGGTGGCGGCGTCGGTGTGAGGGTTCTCCATTTAGGAAGAGAGGATCGAATTTGGGGAAAAAGAAGATGGGTACGGGTACGGGTACGGGTACGGGTATGGGTGGGATAAACTTAACAAGAAAGAAAAGAAAAAAGAAAGAAAGAAAAAAAAGAAAGAAGGAAAAGCAGGTACGGATATGGGAAAGAGAGGTAGGTACTGGTGAAAAAAAAAATTTCAGGTACGGATATGGGTAAAGAGAGGTGGGTACGGGTGAAAAAGAAAATGTTTCCCAGGATCAGAACAATGCTGATACCATGTCAAAACTCCAACACTAACATACTCATATAGACATAAGGAGAGATACTAAAATATTTTGTTCTCATTGATACCATTCTTCTCCAGTTTGGAGATAAATTTATACATGTAAAGCATCCTAAAACTATGGAACTACTAACAATATTTCCAACAGTTTTCTACTAACCCAAATCAAATCAAATCAGAAAAGATCTATTTTATACAACAGTAATTCAAATATTGTAACAACTTCTATATTCAACAAAAAGCAAGCACACAATAATTTTTAGGGTTTATAATTCTCGTTTAACACAAGAATTTGAATTTTCCTACACACTCTTCAAGTTCTGTATCAATGTGGATTCTACACATAGTTTTTTTTAAGTCCCACATACTTTTTATCTCTACAAATTCTCATATGTTGAATGAGAAATATAAAACCCTAATTTTTTACATAGAAAACTCTTTCAAATGCTGATTATTGTGTGAAACCACGAGGTTTGATGCTAGGTTTTACCAAAGGAAAACAATAATATCGTCATTTTATATCTCTGTTTCGTTGCTTTTCGCTTTTAGCGACGGAAAACAATAAAATCTAACATTTTGGAGAATACATCTTGCATGCAGTGTCAAGAAAGTGGAGCTTAACATTGATTTGAGGAGATAAAGCTAAGTAAGTCCTAGGAAACCTCCCTCTTTTCCTTGTATCTCTTGGGTACCATGCTATAAAAAGGGCTTCTTGGGTTATTTGTTTTACTTTGGTGAATGATAAGGATTATGGTTGTTTTGCATGTTGTGTTGACACTTTTGGATGAATGGTTTGATTCGCTTGTTTGTTAGGAGTAGGACTGATGATCTTGATGTCATGTGTTGGCTCAATTGTTGTGTTGGGGGATGTTAGGAAATTCATTCAAAACATGCATTAGAAGTGTTTGCTAAAATGACCCAAAGAGGTTTAGGAACCTTGTGGTGGCTGAGTCACTCCTTTTTCTTTTTAATAATTTATGACATGCACACGCATATGAGAATTTCTTGTCAAGGTGATTGGTTGAGCATAGGATTTGGTAGAGGCCGAACCATATCTTGTATTAATAATTATTTGCAGAAATTTCTTCTATTAAATGACTAAAAGATGTCATATATTTGGTTCAAATGAAACTTATTACCATTCTGGTATTTTTTTTAATTCTTTTTGTATTATAATCTGAATATAGCTATTTCTGATCGGTTTGAAAAGCTAAAATTTTCAATGGCATATGGGCCATGAATTGCAACCTTCGACTGTTCATTCCACTGATGCTATGAATGCTAGAAATTCACATTATCAAGTTCATAAATTTAAAGCTGGTATATGAGTATGCATTTTAGTTTTACCTGTGTGGGTTCACATTAAGAATTCGAAGTCAATAACTACTTATGCTTTTAGTGAGGTGTTCATGTGAACTGAAGGAGTGTAGTGTACACTTAAAAATACTACTTTAGTTTAATTTAAATCCACATATTCATTTGAAGTGAAATAACATGTGAAATACGAATTCTCCATGTTCTCATTTAGGATATATAACAGCAAGCTGATTTAGTCAATCATATAGGGATAACTATGTGCATCTCCTTGAATACAGTCACTTAACTGTTCAAGACATATCCAAGTGAAAAAAATGCTCTCTGCATTTTTATCGTTCTTTAGTACACTTCCATTTATGAATTAGAAAGAAAGAGTGAAAGTAGACTGGGTTAATTATTATTGGGCAGATATGATAAAGATTATAGCATTATTGATTGTAGCTTACAATTTTGGATGTGTCCATGCTCCCAAAACAGGTGATTCCTGATTCAATTGCAAGAGTACAAAATATTGTGGAGCTTGACATTTCGTCTAATCTTTTAGAGTCCCTACCAGACACCATAGGATTGCTGGTTAATCTTAAAGTCGGGGAACAAGCTAACTGCTCTTCCTGAATCCATTGCTCTTTGCAGGTGTGTTTAATGTTTGTTTTAAAAACAAAGTTTCCTGCATACATGATATTAGCAGCACATCTTTTTCTTCTATTTTCTGCTTCTCTTTAAGTTTATCTTTAATGCAAATATAGGTCCTGTATACATGATATTAGCTCCAGCCAAATGTTTTGTAATTCTGGGTCGTTTTGTTTATATAGTAGTCTTGTAAAGGTGAATTGCTGTAAGAGATAGTGGATTATTTTGAAGGGGGGGGGGGGGGGGGGGGGGGGGATAAAACTTGAAGAAAGATGAATAACTCAGTTTCAGATAACAGTTTTATTATTGAGAGTGATGAAGAAGAAAGTATTGATAATAGAAATAATGTTTAGACTTGTTTAAACTAATTGTAATGCAATGTATATAACACTGCCAAATCCCATGCATCAATTCACTTTATGTGTATCTAACGAACATCGCCTTAAAAAATTAGGACCATTACCACTTTGCAGTATGGTCTAAAGTCCCGTGGTCCCCTTTGCTTCAAGCAAAGTAATTCCCGGTGGGGTGGCAATATAAGTTGCTCCGCCCCGGCCCATCAAAAATGGGGTGGGCCAGGTTGACTCGTTATTAAATATGGGTTGAAAAAATGAATTCATTTCATTTTATGATGGGTTGACCCATTAATCTGTCAATTAAAAAAATAAATTAAAATTTAAAAATTAATTATATTTTATGAATTTTATTATATTATTATTTTTATTTCATACTCCTCTTAATTTTTTCCGGTGTCATTTTTAAATGTATACTAATATTCAGTTAAACATTCTTTACGAACTCATTTGTTTTCAGATATAGATAACATTTGTCATAAATAAAATTTTTATTCTTTATTTTTTATATGGAGTACCAAGATAAAAAAAAAATTGATATCACAAAAATTTAATGACAAATAAAATATTACTTAATTGTAAAATAATAATAATAATTTTTTCAAAACAATTTTTAAATAAAAAAACTTTTTAAAAATAAGCAAACAAAAGACTAACTTATCATTTGCAATTTATGCACTTTAGTGATTCCTGCCGTACAAATTTCAATTCGAAGCAATCTAACGAGGGAATAAATTTCCTTATATCTTACTTTAATATAATAATATTATGTGAAAATTATTAATAATTTGTTTATGAATTTATTGTTACAATTTTGAGAATGAAAATCATAAAACGGAGAAGAGAAAATAATCAACCGTTGATATATATATAAATTCATGACCGACACTTTTCAAGTGATATAATTATATTAAAACAATGACACTTGTGAAAAGCTGAATCTAGGTGTCGTTCCACTCATTATGTTCTTTTTATGCGTTTGAGCAGGAAAAAGCGGGTCAAAAGAAGTTATTTAGTAAAAGAGTCAAAAGATCGACTGAAAGTGAAAACCTTTTTGTGGGCAACGTTGTTCTTTTAATAAAATTATAATTTGTAAGAATACTGAATGAGTCAATTCGTAGACTCAATTTTTTTTTTAATTTTTTATAAATTTATAGTTTTTCTTAACTCAATTTATAATATTAATATTAAACTTTTATATATATTAATATTATAAATTCAGTAAAGAAAAACTAAATTTATATAAAAAAATATAATTTAAGTAGATATATATATATATATATATATATAATATTATCCGCATAAAAGGGTTCATGTTTGTACATTTAGGTTTTATTCGAGTTAGTTTTAGGAGAAAAATGAAAGGAAGCAGAGAGTTTCATTAATCTATTCCTTTATTTGTGAGTTAAAAAAAATGGAGGAAGAGAATTGGGAATTTGGAGTTTTTGCAAAATCATCCAAAATCCTTCCCACCCTTAAAGTTAAAGTCCCCCCTCCAATTTGGAGGTTTAAGGGGAAAAATATTGAAAAATATTTATCTACCTTTAGCATTAAAATGTAAAAATTACATAAATGTGAATCATTTTTAAATGTGGCACTATTAAAAAAGTCTCAAATTCCGATAAAATTTATCGATGGAAAAAATTTCGTCGAAAATAATGACGAAATTTTGACAAAAATCATATTATGTTGAAAATCGTCGGAACTAGAGACAAAATTAGCGACAAATCAAGATTTTGTTATAACCACTAACATATATTTTTTAGGGGAAAAAATTCAGTCAAAATTTTTGATAAAATATAAATTTCGTCAAAAGTTTCGATAAAAACATTTCCGTCAAATTTTTCAACGAGAAATAATTCTGTAAAAGATTTTGACGAAACACATTTTCATAAAAAAAGTTTGACTAAAAATAATTTGTCAAATCTTCGACAAAAAACATTTCCATCAAAACTTTCAACATAACACGTTTCAATCGAAATTTTTTGACGGAGAATATTGCGGTAAAAAGTTTTGATGAAAAATTTTCATCATAATTTTTTATGGAATCTAAATTTCGTCGAAATTTTCGATGAAACACATTTCCATCGAAATTTTTTGACCATAAATATTTTCGTTAAAACTTTTTGACGAAAAATATTTCTGTAAAAAAATTTGACAGAAAAAATATTTTGTCAAAATTCTCTACGGAATCTATATTGCGTAGAAAATTTTGACATAAACGTTTTCCTCAAAAAAATTGAATTTTTTTTCATAGGATCACATTTCTATCAAAATTTTGGACGGAAATTTTTTTTCGTCGAAAATATTTAAGAAATTATTTTCATTAAAACTTGTGAGGGAAATTAAATTCCATTGAGAATTTTGACAAAAAATTTATTTCTGTAAAAAAATTCATTAAAAATTTCCGTTGCTTTTCTATGAAAAGTATTCTGATGAAAAAAAATACTTTTTTGATGGAATTTTCATCGTTTGAAACGTAAAAATTTCATTTAAAATATGATCTTTTTAGTAACGTAAAAAGTACATAAATAATTTCATTTAAATTTAAATTTATTTGTAAAATATAATAATTATATTAATTTTTAAAAAAATATCGAAATGATAAAAGTATTCTCAAATTTCTTTTCTTTCCTTCTCCTCCCTCCCCCTTCGATTTCCTTTTTTCCCCTCCATTCTAAACTTGCAAAGAAAGCCTTAAGATTCATGTCTATATATAATAGCGAAATATATAGACCCACATTTAAGGTTCATGTCTCTATCTCCAGCTCCATGACTGCTACTTTCACGAGTCTGGTTTTTCTTTCGCAAAATTAAATTACATAACTGACGGTTGGATTCCAAATTACCGTCGTTGTCATTCATTCACACCCATAGTTTATTCGGGAAAAGATAAAAATAAAAAACATTTTTTTTTTTTATAAACAAAGTTTTTTTTTATCAATTTTTTATTATTTCTATCAATTTATATTCTTGCATAATCAGTTTATTCTTTAGAATAAAAAAAGTGAATCAGTTTTATTAAACATCATCTCTGTTAATTTGTATTACTTAGATTAAATAAGAAAAGAAAAAAAAATATTTTTAAAAATATTATTAAGTACACCCTAAAATTAACAAAGCGATCTCTTTCATATGGCATCGTTCACCAAAAGAAAAAAGAAAAAGAAAAAACTTTTATAGCATCTCATGTTGTGTTATCTGATTGAATGTTGTTAATTACCACATTACGCATCAAATTTTTTAATATTCACCCAACAATCAATGAATCGATTTATCAGTTTTTTTTCTCTCGAGTTGAAGATATTTTATGGCATCAGTGCTGAAGTAAGAAGTTCCTCGATGCGCGGAGTGCAATAAATTATTGAAGCGTGATATAGAGTAGAAGGTGTGGGAGCAATAATTGTCTCGTATAGTTCTGTCATTTGAAAAGTCAAAAATCCTAAATTGGTTTGTGTTTACCTGTCTGCCCACGTTGCATGCAGATGGCCCAACTTCCAATAGGAAAATTGCCTTACAGTGTACTTGTATAGCACTAAATTTAATCACTTCACATGTAGACCCCTCCAAGTATCTATCCATACGTGAATCTAATCGTGTATGGTTGTAAGTAAGTGTATAGGTTTTTTTCAGTATTTGGGAGTTGAGGCTAAAATTAAGAACTCGAGGAGGACCTACCAAAAGTAGTTAGGAATCAACCGAGACACAACAATTAATTAATGTGGAAAGCAAATGTTCTAAAAAGAAAGCACAATAGCTTCGCACTCTCACAAGAATGCAAAAATCTGTGCTAGCTAGATCAAGTTGGAGCTCGTGAAGTTTGAATTTTCTCCTGATATCATGTAAAATCTAGTCAATATATAGCATAGGAGCAAGTAACTAGTGCTCTCAATAGCCTGTCTAGAAATTAAGAGAAACATGAGCATTATGTCGGTGCGCGTGTTAATATTGTTATATACTTTCTTGGTTGTTGCGGCCGCATCGGAAAGAGAAGCATTAGAAATTATGACAGGAGGTGGCGGAGGTTATGTTTATGGTTCTCCTCCTCCTCCTTCTTCCCCATCTGGATGTTCCCCACTGCCACCACCACCGCCGCCACCCCCTCCGAAATCCAAGTGCCCACCAACCATGACCCGGTTGCAGAGAGCTCGCTCCGTGCTTCTGAAATTCGCAAGATCTATCAATGACACGAGTGGATATACGAAAAACTGGAAGGAAGCAAAAAACCCTTGTAAATTCAATGGGGTCCGATGTGCCAAGTATCCAAACACGAGTGAGTTAGCAGTTGCGGGACTAAACCTGAATGGAGCAAGCATCTCTGGTCTCAACCGTAAAAATGTGAGCCTCTCCGGTATATTGAACAGGTTACAAGAGTTGACATTCTTCCACGTGAACTCCAACAACTTCACCGGCCCAATCCCAAATGAAATCATCCGTTACCCCTATTTCTTCGAGCTAGACCTCAGTAACAACAAACTTGAGGGCCAGTTTCCAATGCAAGTGCTTCAGTCCAAGCAACTCGTCTTCTTGGACCTCAGGTTCAACAATCTCTATGGTCCAATTCCACCACAACTCTTCCTGTTGGATCTCGACGTGATTTTCATCAACAACAATTACTTCAGCGGTTCTCTCCCAGATAATTTTGGGTCCACACCGGCCAGGTTCCTTTCTTTTGCCAACAACAAACTCACCGGTCCGATTCCCAAAAGCATTGGCAATGCTTCCAAAACCCTCACCGAAGTACTCTTCTTGGGCAACAACATTGAGGGGTGCTTGCCCTACGAAATTGGGAACCTCAAAATCGCCACCGTCTTTGATGTGAGCAAAAACTCCTTGACGGGTCCCATCCCTCTCTCCTTTGCCTGCTTGGAAAAGATTCAGTTCCTGAATTTGGAGCACAATCAGCTTTACGGAACTGTTCCGGAGATGGTTTGTGAGCTGCCGGGGCTCCGCAACGGGGGAAACCTGTCGTTGTCGGACAACTATTTCACGCAAGTTGGTCCTGAATGCAGGAAGCTGATAGAGGCGAAAGTGCTGGACGTGAGCAACAATTGCATCCTGGGTCTTCCAAATCAAAAACCATTCGAACAATGCTCTGAATTTTTCTCCAAGGTCAAGCCCTGCCCAAATCCCAAGTATCTCAATTACATTCCTTGTAAGGGATACTTCTCCCGGTCGCGCACTCACACCACCGCCGCGCCTGCGCCCGTCATTTACAACACTCTCAAACCACATCGGTTGTGATCGTTTGTCCATGTCATCACAACTCTACATCATCCCTGTGTATTTCTGGGTTAATTGTTCTTTATATTATTCTTATTATTATTATTATTATTATTACGTGTTTATAGGCACATGTTGTCGTGTTTCCTTTTTTTTTTTTTAAGTATGTTGCTGTAGTGTTTCTTTGGGTTTCTTTGTTATAATTTATATGCTGATTAATGAATAAGTATCCATTTGGCCTGATCTTCTCCTTAATGGAAGAAACAGTACTGTTAGTTTTACATGAGCTCTTACAAATAAAATCAATTTTTATTTATGGGAAAAATATTTATCCTTTTAAATGACACAACTTATATTCTTTCATTCTCACGAAGATGTGAGACTCACATCTTTATTTTTTTGTCAACTCTCTCATCCTTTATCTATCTCTTCCTCACTCTTAAAATGACACAATTATACATCATTTAAAACGACAGATATTTGCCCTTTATTTATTCAAGAAAAAAATATAGTAATTTTTTATGATAAGCTCTCATAGGAGCTTCCAGCTTCTGACTCTTTTCTTTAAAAAATACCCTGAGTTTTCGGAAACTTGATATTTTTATGGGGAATATTAATCTCATGTTACATGAGAGTAGCTATCTTATGTTATAGAGAGAATTCAAGTGGGGTCCATCATTAAAAAGAAAAAAAAAGATGTTATTTTCGAAGTGAGATAAAATGAAATAATTATTTCATCTTAAATGAGAGTAGTATTTTTCTATTTTTATTCGATTAATTATATCTCCATTTAAAATTGTTCACTGTTATGCTAACACTCATCTCTGACATTTCTCTCGTATCACGTCCCCTTTCCCCACCAAAATAGGCACACAAAACAACATGTAGAAGGGAGCTCGAGTTACTCTACTCGAGCCTCATTTAAAATTGT
Organism: Gastrolobium villosum; assembly: GCA_032173675.1. Lineage (NCBI taxonomy): Eukaryota > Viridiplantae > Streptophyta > Magnoliopsida > Fabales > Fabaceae > Gastrolobium > Gastrolobium villosum. Next base: position 14,511 of record JAVKPL010002390.1, read on the forward strand.
TGGCAAAAAAATTTAATACAAAATTGACAATGATAGCACAATCAAATCCTTAATATCTATATATTCAAAAATCGAAAAATAGAAATGTCAAGATTTAAGGAGAGAAAAATCATATTTTCCAAGGAAAAAAGTGCTCATATGACTCATCCGAGAGAAGTGCCTCTTGGCTCATCCTCTCAGGTCTTAATCACAATAAATTACTCACAAATAAGATTATCCCCAAGGTCCAAGAATTTACCTCTTGTAAGTTTATTCTCAAGTTACTCCAAGCTTTTCCTTCAGCTCATCAAGCAACAACATAAATTCCACCAACAATAGCCTACCAAAGGCAAATAATTAATCAATAACAATCATTTTACAAGTAAATTCATTTTACATCCATTGATACCTAATTATTTAATTACTATGTTAAATTAGACATTTCAAACTTTTTAAGAATACAATATAAGCCTCAATTGGATTTGTACATCTACGCATGTCGCAAGCAGCGAACTGCTTCACACCAAACTTTCAAAAATAGGATAGTGACTTTAAATGGAACTAAAATTAATCTATATATCCAATGGTCCTAATATTTTGTAGAGTTGAACGTAATTCACATAAGTCCAAATCTCACTCAAGTTGAAACTCTGTTGCTCAAGTTATGTCTACTTTACTACATCATGTTCTTGACTAGAGCACTTTAGCACCCAATAACACACTTTAGGGTGCCTAGCAAGTATTTTTCACAAATTTAAAGAGCTCTAGCACTCTATAGCGCTCGCAAATGGGTGCTTACTATTTTGGAGCATGTTTTAACATCCTCAATGACTATTTTCTTCATATTTAGCACGCTTTAGCGCTCTTTAGCACGCTCAAACAAAGAGAAATCATTTTAGTGCCTTCTAGGTTCGAACTTGAGGGATTCCATTGATGTCTTAGACCTTTTTAATCACCTAAACATGCCATACTATCAATCTCTCTAATAATCAAACCTTAAAACAGCAATCAACCATCACTTTCATCGTAAACACCTATAATCCAAAAACCTCAAATTTTATACATGAAAACCTAACTCATGAACTCTTATTAAGAAAGTCCAACAAAAGTCATGGTTTCTCACTTCAAACCTTCTAAAGTACCAATAAGGATGAAGCTTCAAGCTTCATCAGTTGAAAATCCTTTTTCCTTCCAAGTCCTAGGTTCATAAGACACGAGATGGGATGGATTTTCTTTCCCTGTCCTCTAACTACAAGAGTTCCATTTGTATAATGAGTTAGGGAAGGGGGGAAAATGAAGAAGATGGCTCTATCACCACTCCTTTGGTAGATCAATAAGAAGGAAGGAAGATGAAGTATTGGTCTTTGGGGGAAAAGAGGAGGACTATGTAACTTTAATGAAAATATGAAATTTATGTATTCCCTGAAGTATATGATGAAGATATGAAAAAAAATAAAAATCTCTCTCTCAACGTCGGTAAACAACTTCTCACGAGAGAAAAATTCTTTGCAACTTTAATATTTTCACTGTATACTTCCTGATTATATACTGAAAATTTGTTGCAGTAGATAATTTTTTTTTTTATAGTCACATAAGAGATACATTTCCAATATACATAACAGCAGGGACTAAATGAACAATAGAAGAATAGATTGATATTATGCTTGGGCTGGTGTGCTACATATATTATTGCGAGAAACAAGTGCAGAAGAAACTGTATTTGATTGCGTGGAGTGGTATGTTAACGCATGGAATAAGAGCGCAGGTCTTGTATCAAATCAGTCAAGTGAGAGTAAGACGTTCCTTCCTCTTTCACAGCAGCGGTTGCCATTTGCGCAAGTTTGTGCGCTCTGTTTCTCATAGCCTCCGCTTCTTCCCCTACCATTATACGATTCACCGCCTTCTCAAGCGCGTTGCTGGTTATGCTATCCCCCACCACTCTAGCCCATTTTTTAACACCAACCGGCACCCCTATTTTAAGTAACTCAGTCACGAGCTTTTCATTGTAAAATTGTTCTGCGGACACTGGCCAAGTCACCATGGGTACCCCTGCGGACACTGCTTCCAGCGTTGAATTCCATCCGCAGTGCGTCACAAATCCTCCAACAGCTTCATGGTCCAGAATCAACACTTGGGGTGCCCAACCCCTTATAATTATTCCCCTTCCTTCCGTTCTTCTCTCAAACCCTTCCGGCAGCCATTCCTCTCTTTCGCTTCCCCTCACAACCCAAATGAATTGTTGCCCCGAAGCCTCAAGCCCCGTTGCTATTTCTTTTAGCTGATTTTCACTGAAGTTTGCCAAACTCCCAAAGCAAACGTACACCACCGTATTGGGTTTCTTGGAGTGAAGCCACTTCAAGCACTCTCCTTCATCAATCGAAGCTTGCTTTCCTCTCTTGCCTTTCTCTTCGTCTTCCCTACTGCATAGAGAAACAGGGCCTACGTACCAAGCCTTCCTTCCCTGAACCTTGTTGTAATAATCTGCGTAGACATGCTCGAGTTCATAAAAGCTGTTGACGACCACCCCGAAGCTCGTGACCTCTGATTCCTTAACTGCCTCCATCGCTCTTGTCAATTCAGTTTCTCCATCGCTCTTAAAGTAATCAGGCAAAACCATCCTTGTCATTTTGATCTCTCCCGGAAGATGAGGAATCAAAAAAGGCTCTGAATCAGAGGAAACATGCTTGTGAGGCTCGTGGAGTCGCACGCATTCAGAAGCACACAATGCGAAGACACCGGTCCCGTGAAACACGAGCCTTGGGATTTTGAATTTAGCAGCGGAATCATTTGCCCACGGGAAGAAAGCACTGGCAATAAGGCAATCTGGATTGTCTTGGTGGAGAAGCTGTTCCAAGGGCCCTTGTAGCTTTGCGGTTGCCTTGATGAACGTAGGAACCATGGATGAAGAGGGGATTAACTCTGCGTTTTCGCATCCCTCTGGTAAACCCACCTCTGCACATGGGAATTTGATGGTTCGGATATTTATGTCTTTGTCTTTGTCTTTGCCTATTGTCCTATAAATAGTGGGTGCGTTCAGTGGGGTGGTCACTATGGTTGCCCTCACCCCTCTTGCGATAAATTGTCTGGCCATATCAGCGGTTGGTATCATGTGGCCATGAGCAAGGTAGGGGAAAAACATTATGTGTAGTTTGGGATACCCACCGTCCATATTCCCGCCTTACCAAACCTCTCACAAAAAGATTAGAACAACTTGATGAGATGATTTTGGGTTGCACAGACACAGATTTTGCTTCCTCTCTTTGTTTTTTTTTGTTTTTTTTTGGTATAATTCCTCTCTTTGTTTTTATTCCAACGGACAGTGCGGATGATCGGAGTAGCTGCCGATTTCAGTTGACTTCCGCATCAAACTTTGTATCCTGTTAACGCCTACTTATAATAACTAAAATATTTTTGTTGCTGCCAAGGTTTTCTTTTCTTTTATTTTTTTAAAAAGAAAACATATTATACCTTTTTTTTTTGGGCGAAAATATTATATCTATTTACTAGTGAACTAAAATTGTTATTTTAATAAGAGTAAACCTTCAAATTCATCTTGTTAAAATTTGTCAGTAAACACATGAATCTTCGTTAACATAAATTTTATCATGACTTTTAGAAAAAAATTCTGGATCCATGGGCTAAATAAACCGAGTTTAGCTCACATTTAGATAAAAATCCCTCTATAAATAAAGAGGAGGGATATTCTTTCTACCAAAATTTTCTACTATCAACTTACTACCTATCTAATCACCATTGGATCAACATTTTCTCTTTTTTTCAAAAACTTTTTAACACTCTTTCTCTGATTCAATGGTGATTAGATAGGTATTAAGTTAGTAGTAGAAAATTTTAGTAGTAAGAATATCCTCCCCCATAAATAAAAGGTTTAACCTCAGATATATTTTCTCGGTAACCTTAATCCTTATTTGCTATTACTGGGCGCGCATATATATCCATTGGTTCCTTACCCTTCATTCGTATATAAAAATGACCTGTCATTATCTGCGACTATTTCTTCCATAATCACCACTAGTCTTTTAATTCCACGGCAACCTTTGATCTGTATTCTATAGGAATCAAATAGAGACTATAAATCATTCTCAAATATTAATATATATGATACATAGAGACTAAAATGTCTTATTTTTTTAGTGTTCCTAAAGCGAAATTCTTAGATTATGCTATTTTTTTCAACAAATTTGAATATTTGCTCTCCCAATTACTATTCTTGAACGAAGAAAATATTTTTGTTTTCAGCCAATATAAATCATAATAATAAATGAATCACATTACAGGAATGCTAAATCTTCACTCAAAATACCGAACAGCCCGCCAGCATTATTACCGTTTGTCGTTTATGATTATTATTTATTACTCAATTCCTTTTAATAATGAGTTGGTAAGGAAAAAATAATTGCTTACCAAAAAAAAAAAAGCGTACTCCGAAGTCCCAAAATATTCTCCTGTTCAAATACAAAGGGAGAAAAGAAAATCCCTTGCGTCACGATATTGGTAGAAATCGTATTCCCTTGCGTCATACCCTGCCTTTAGACCTTAATATATTGTAAAGTTACTTTCGTTATGGTAATTTTTTTTTCCTATACTTCCTTTAATAATTATGTTATCTTTTTCTTTTTTTTTCTTTTTTTTCATATGGTGTAATTCACAAATTTATTTCTATGATATGAAATAATTTATCTCCTTTAATATGAAATTAATAAAATTCAATAAAAAAAGGAGAAATATTGAGAAGTGAATCCTCTCATATCAGTGACAAATTAACGGTGAAAAGAGATAAAAGAAAAAAAAATATTAAAATACATGATGGGTAAACAATAACAGTTAACTTGTTTATCAACGGATAAGAAACTCTCACATAAACTGTGAAATCGAGGATCTATTTCCGAAATATTGCTTAGCATTTTTTTAATGTATTCTTAATTATCAGGTAATATCCAATATTTTTATCAATCCGACACGATCGTGAATATTCAACCCAAAATGTCGTAGTCAATATCTATATGCTTACAGGGTCTATGGAAAATATGCTGGGTGACAAGACTCGAGGTTAAAAGCGTGACAATTTAGAGAATTGGAAGGTATGAACATGTAAAGTCACTTCAATTAGGGCTGGCAAAATGGATTGAGCCCGTCGGGCTGACCCGCCCCGCTTACCAAATAGGGTGGGCTGGGTTGAGTTTTTCAACCCACCAACCCGCCAAACCCGCCCCGCCAAACCTACCAGCCCGTCGGGCTCGACCCGTCACGGGGCGGGCTAGCCCGCCAAGCCCCTCTTTTTTTTAGGTTACCCAATTATTATGTAATTTCGTGCCCTAGATTTCTCTGCATGCAAGTGGCTTTTTCGCATTGTTGTGGACTGCTCATACAACACTTTGTTACTTGTTTTGTTATTCTGTTTTACCTTGATATGATTTTAATTTTTATTATTATTTCTGAATTGAAAGATGCATATTTATATGTAGATTATTAAACACTGATCTTCTTGGTTTCATAAGTACATTAGGATTTTATGCAGATTTTTATATGCTTTTATGCAAAAAAAAAAAAAAAAATGTGTTTTTATGCAGAATTTAATTTTTTGTATTTTATTTTTATATTTTTATATATTTTTTTTTATTTTAGGCGGGCTGGCCCGTAGCTCGCCAACCCACTCATAAAATGGGTTGGGTTGCTCAATTCAACCCATTTTGTCAAAACGGGCCGGGGCGGGCCAGCCCATTTTAGGCGGGCCAGTGGCGGGCCGGGGCGGGCTGGCCCGTATTGCCAGCCCTAACTTCAATTAACATACATATTGATAAAAATAGAAACAACAAAAGATTTAATTTATAAAAATACGAGCTAATTTTTTCTCTTTTAATTTTCATAAGGCGTAAACGAAAATCAGACAGAGTAACCTCTGTAATTCGGATAACCAGAGATTTTCCAATCCCACTCATAAAAGTTTCTGATTGACAGTTTATACAATATATATATCCAGATATACCAGTCATGCAAATATACTCAGATACCCATCCATGGCGCATACATAACATGGCTCTGTGCCATTGATCTAACAACATGCAATCCAAGACATAAACATAACTGAATACTACATAATCATATCAACATGTCTGAATACAAAAATGTACATGCATCAAACTGAAGAACATGTACAGAACATATACGGGCCATATACAGAGTGAAAGATCAGACATAATGATCCTCAAAATTACTGAAATCTAAAATACTGATACACACTCCAAAAAATAGTAGCCTACAACCACTCAAAATTCAGTCAGTCGAAGGTCTCAGCCACGTGCCGCGTCTCTGCCTGCTGAGGGCTCAACGGCAGTCTGGGAACCTGAAATCATGTCCCCAAAGAGGGTTGAGATTACAAATCTCAATAAGCTCCAGGTTTATAGAGAATTCTCTATACCCCTGGCTCGCTTCTGCATGAAAGTCAAATACATAGTATACAATGCTCATATAACAGATATCCGAACAGAAAAAAAACATATATTCGTATCATATCAGAGGCGTGCGCCGTCATTCCCAATGGAGGACCCCAAGCAGAAATCAACACATGTGTTCCCAAGGGAGGACCCCAAGCGAAACCAAAACATATCAGAGGTGTACATCGTCAATCTCAGGGAAACCCCAAGAAAACATCAGTGTACCAGACATCAATATAGAATTCATATCAGAACAAGTCATATCATGTTATCAAATAACTCTATATGAATGCATCTATACAAAGCATCAAAATAACAATCATACAGTCCAACCATAGTCCACTAACCATGGTTATAACACCTCAGAAAATTAAATGTGAATTTATGTGATAAAATATGGGTTTAAAAGGGAAGATTAGTGAAAATCCGAGAATTACGGCCAAAATGGGCTAAAAGGGCAAAATGGTAATTTGCCAAAGACGTGAACCGAGGCATGGAAAATGGAGTTAGAGATTTAATATGGCAAAAATAATGCTGGAAATGGAATCAGGGCGGAAAATTGAGTGAATAGGCAAATTTGGAAAAATTGATGAATAGTGATTTTTAAGTGTTAAATACTGTGGTGTGAGTGTACCGATAAGTGTGAAATTTTTATGAGTATTTTGAGGAAAGAAAAATATGTCATGGACTGGAAAAATACGTAGATTAAGAATTTGTGATCATAATTTTTATCGGAGTTAAAGTTAGATCGCGTGTGGGACCCGTGTGACCGAAGTCACTTGGCCCCCACCTCTTTTTCTTCTTTCTTTCCTTCCTTTTCTTCTCTCTTGCGCGCGCCTCCCCTGCATTGAAGAACCAAAACCCACCCATTCTTCACATTCTCACCATTTCTTCAATTCTTCACTAAATCACTTGATTTTGGTGTTGAAATCTATTGTAAACAACCTTCTAAAGCCATTGATGGTACTCTTAAGCCATGAAACCACCTCATTGGGGCGAAAATGGACAAACTCAGATCCGACCCCTTTGATGTTCATGGAGTTTTTGGAGTTTTTGGATCTCTTTTGGATTGATGGAGCCTTGGTGGTGTTCCTACACTTGATGGTGAGTACATTTGTGGTACTTTTGTGGTTGGTTTCATAGATCTAGGAATTTATGCTTTGAATCTTTGACTCTAGATGTGTGATGATAGAGAGCCCAAATGGAAAAATGCTATTAGATGAAAATGCCTTAGAATGATGCATGAAAGCTAGAAATGCTATGATAAATATTGGTGAAAAGTTGGATTTTAACTTAGGAAAATTTGTGAAGATTTCATGAAAATTGGTATGTGGTGTAATTGGATAATTGAATGATGGACCATTGGAATAGATTGATAATATGATTATATGATTAGTGTGTGTGTTAAAATGGAATTGAAAACCTTGTAGAACCAACCTTTGAGGAATTCGAACCATAGAGGTGTTTGGAGGGAAAATGATGTAAAGGTTGTGAATTTGATGGAGTATGATATAAAATGATGTTTAATTGAGTGATGGTATAGTGTGATGTAGTGGAATGAGAAGAAAGAATGTGTGATGTATGGTGTAATTGGTAAATTAACCTATAAAAGAGATTGAAGTAAAATGGTATGGAAATATAGCCCTTGGCCTAGGTGATTTAAATGATGATTAATTGTGTAAATGAATGGTTGACATTGGAATTGTATTGATAATCATGTTGTGGATTATCTAGGTTGCCTCTTTTGGACGCTTTGGAAGCGGGTAAGCTTGGAGCTTACGTTTGGAGCATGGGCTCGGTGTTGAGGTAACCTTTGGAACTGGGGTTTAGCCCTTGTGTGCTCCACCACACCTAGTGGAAGGTTGTGGTTGGATTATGTGATTATGACATTGTGTGATTGTGTGCTTGTATGCATATTGCTTGGATTTTATGAAAATTGTTTGGTCACTGGCCAGTTGACGTGTGTGGAGTTTGGACATCCGCTGGATCATTTCGTGACGGAATGTCAGTTGGAATGTGCCATGGAGTCGACTCTGGGAGCGACGCCAGGATGATCCAAACGGGGATGTCCGCCGGATAGGGCTCATGAGGAGTTCTGGTTGGGTATTGCCATGGAGTCTTCTCAACCATGGGAGAGGCGCCAGGACTGTCTCGGGAGTTATATGATGGAGTCCTTGAACATGAATCCATGAGTGGATGTTCTCGGGTTGTCTCCAGTTGGTGGGTGATATTGTATTACATGCATGTTATATGATGTTATATTTGCACATTGAGTGAGTCATGGGGTGGAGAAACCTCCAGGGCCCTTGGTTTACTGAGATATATTTATATATCTCACCCCGTGTTTTGGGGCATCATTTCAGGTCAGGTTGAGCCTGGAAGAGTGGAGCATGAGGTGCATATTGGAGGCACCATGTGATGAGCATTGGATTGGGACACATATTGCATATGTTTTATGCTTATGACTTAGATCATGAACTTGTGCATGTTGAAAATGCCATGCCTTGTATGTTCATGACTATATGTTGAATCCTTTCAATTTGATGTATATGTAGGACTTTAGTATATATTGTATATTTGAGTGAGCATGGGACTTGTCCATTGCCACATTCATTGTATTAGAAGCCTTGGTGAATATGTTGTAAAATGGTCCATATTTGATGTAAAATGGCCATTAGATTAAAGACTTTGTAAATGATGCATAAATGAATGGAAATGCATGTTTGAAGGGCCTAGTGCCTACATTAGATTATGTTTAAGTGTTGTGTGGAGTACTAGGGTGTTTGGGATGGATTACACAACCCTTCTTGGGCTTAAAATGCTGTAATCTGTCACTTTTGCTGCATAGTAATCGATTACCCAAGCATGGTAATCGATTACCAAGCAACAGGGGACGAAAATTGGCTACTGTCTTCACTGGTAATCGATTACTGAGCTTTGGTAATCGATTACCATGTGAGGTAATCGATTACCCAAAGTTGGTAATCGATTACCAGAACAGAGGATGTGAAAAGTTGGCTACTGCCTCATTTTTGACAGGTGGTAATCGATTACCATCCACTGGTAATCGATTACCACAGTGTAAATTTTGAAAATTTGAGTTTTTCTAGACTAAAAGAAAGGGGTTTAACTTGATGGGTAGAACTCCACATGGTACGTGGTTTGAAACCACGCGTAACTAATGTAAAAGGGGTAGAACATGGTAAGATATGAAAGTAACTTAATGAGTTTAAATGAGTTGAATAAAAAGAAAGATTAGTGATGTTAGTAAACTAAATGCTTCCGCGTATTGCATTTACAATTATAGTGTTGTTTTAATTGATTACGGAGAAAGGCTATTGTTAAGAAAAGGAATATGATAAAAGAAAAAAGTTGCCCGTAATTTAATTAACCCAATTACTGTGATTGTAACTGCGCTTAATATCATAATCAATGTTAACAATACCGGTACGTAACGGGCTGTTACAATGGTGGAGCACTTAAGCAGGAAAAAACTCCTTAAACATAGAGCTTACCTCTTGAAGCTTTATCAATCTGCTTACTTGTAGCTCAAGTTACTCATATATCTTCAAGAGATTCTGATTCCTTTTTGTCCCTAGGTACACCTAGAGAAAGAATCCAAAATACACATCAATAAAATGCTATCTTGCCTAGATTTCACATGAGGCACACATTTTATCGCTTATCTTCATTTCTTTATATTTTTGCCAATGCTATGCCAATACACAAGTCTAGACCACCATATACTCGTTAGCGTTCTTTAATTTAATCAAGTGTTCACTTGAGAATTTTCAACATAATTCATGTCATTTTCTTTAAAAGGCCGTGAACCTACCCTTAGGAAACTCAAGGTATTTTTCAACCCTTTTTCAAGCCATTTCACTTCTTAACTCATCAATTTTATACAACGAATTACAACACATTTTATCAAAATAAAATGTAACAAAATATATCCCTAAGCCACCCTATAGGTCGAACCCTACAATAACAATAGGCAAAAGGGGTCTTTTCTATTTAATTATCCTTTCTTCACTTAGTTAGCAACTTAAACATACATGTATGTACCCAAAGAGGTTCCAATAAAATTTTGGAACATCAAGTCCCTTACAAACCCTATGGCCGAAGTGTAGGGATCAAAACACATAGGATTTTTCCACTTAGGCCTTCTTTCTAAATTCATACTTACTCCCACACAATAAACCCTCTCACTACATCACATGAAATTTTGCACAGTGAACTCTATTAACCCTATCAATGCCGAAACATAGAGAGGAAAGGCATATGATTTTACTCTTATTTTTTTTATTTTTTTTACAAACATATAAATGCTCATTTTCATTTCCTAAATCCAAAACAACAAAGACTCATCATCTAATCAAGGTTTAACACCCAATGCTTTCCCACCAAAACATGATCATAAATTTTATAACATAAATTATCAAGATACTACTATGGAAATAGAGGTTTATTACCTCTAATCAACTACCCAAAGCCTAGAAGACACATCTCCAAGCAAGGCTCCTTCAAAAATGCATTTTTTCTTCCTTGATGAATAGTGTCACAAAAATGGGGCGATGAATATCTCCCTCCACAAACAAAATAAGCTCAAATGGAGCGGTGGAGTAGCTTTCTTGGATAATTTCCTATGAGATTGGTATATTGGGTCAAAGATTTGGTGGAATATTGGAGGAGAAATCAAAGAAACAAGAACCAAAACCCTAGCCCCCCTCCATTGCTGCAGCTCGACCTAATGAGAGGGAAGCGAGAGTTTTTCTTTGAGTGAATAGTGATCACTTAAGTCACTTATGCTTTATAAGTACATGTGACTTTTAACCGGATATTTTTCTTTCGCGTATTTTCACTTAAACTGACCCGGAACTAACTTAAATCTACGGATATATTTTTATTTTTCCAAAATTATTTACATTAATTTTTTATTTCTTTCAAAATAATATTCATAATTCACAGTATGGTTTTTGCACCGTTTTTGACGAAATGCACTGTGGATCACTAATTATACTTCATTTACTTATGAAACTTAAAAATTATAAATTTATCATTTTCTTGGGCCTATATTGACTTGCTTGGCATATATTGGACTTTCTTATTCTTATTTTATCAGTTATTTATTTCTAGACTCTACCGGTTGCTTAAACAGCAGTACAAAGTACCCGGTAGAACACTAATCATGAGATTTTTCACGGAAAGTACCAGACTATATAATTTTTCATTCTGAACTCATATTTGGCGTCAGGATTATCAAATTATGTCTCTAAAATCTTTTCACTCATTTAAGCTCTACCGCTTAATTCACAAAGCTGTAAATTCTTCAGCAGAACGCACTGTTCATAACATAGTCATGATTACAGCCAAAATACTCGAAATCACTTACTGAATATAATTATGACATTTAAATCCTTAAATTAAACCTTTAATTAAGATTTACCATTTAGGATTATTATAGAATCCAAGAAGGTTAACCCTTTAATTATGCACGAGAGTAGTAGCTAGGAAAGTTTGACGGGAAGTCGAAGAAAATAATGAATGATATTTCTTAAACATTTGAACAATTACTTATCTTAGTCTTTTGGTTCTAGAAATTGTGAGGCCCATTAGGTGGGTCCATGACAATTTATAATTTTTTTAATTATTAGATAAGTATGGAATATGATCCAATTATAAAAAAAGTATAAAGAAAGTATTGCTCTGTATAAGTAAGAAAGAAGTGTCGCAACTGGTTTGTTGGATGTCAATTTTTCAATGTCTTCTTGCGAAATAAAGCTTTGCAACCGATGTGCAGATGACAATCACAATTGTGTCATTGTTCGTGATGACTTATTAAGCTATCCAAAATTTCCACTACTCAAAGGCTGAAAAAGAAATGGCGGAGCGTAAATAAATAATATATATAAAATAAGGATTTTATAAGAGTTATGTTATAGGAAAAATGATTGTGTAATGTTATAGAGATTCGTTTTGCGTGTCTTAATTTTTTTTATTTAAAAAGTACGGGCCCCATAAAATATTATGTGTGTAAGAAATTTTTTTTGTGTGAAATTCGTACCGATGCTCAAAGCCGTACCTTTTGAAGAAGGCACTCGTTCGAATACCGCAAGGTAAATGTGTATCTTTTATCTGAAATTTTGTGTTGGTAGTCAAACAATTAATTATACAAAGGGTTTCATTAATTTTATGTTAAAGGAGATAAGTTATTTCATGTCATACAGATAAATTTGTGGGCTCCACCACCTGAAAAATAAAAATAAAAGAAAAAGGTGGCACAATTATCGAATGGTGTGTAGGAGAAAAGTTATCACATATAATATAAGCGTACTTTTTCCCTTATACAAAACGAGTTATAATATTAAAAATAGGCAAAAGCACCGTTGTGATAATATATAGGGAAAATATATCCTGTTCAAAGCACACGTGGAAAGTATGACCATACTAGAGCAGTCAGTCACGTTATGTTTGTTGCCATATTCAGTCCCGTCAATACAACTGCCAGGACTTCTTTCCACGTCACCAATTTGGAGTTGTGCTTCTACGTGGCAATTTCTGTTGAGTCTTGGCAACAAATATGACAACACTAGTCTTGGCAACATATGTGCCAACACTAGTCTTGGCAACAATTGTGCCAGCACTTAGGAAGCCATTCTGGCAAATAAGTTGACGGGACCCAAAGCCTTGTCACAAAAAATGAATATCTGATATATGCATAGATGAAATAGGTTCGCACACGAAGAAAAAGTATATCACATCGAATCCAAGTTGCCAAGATGTCCAAGATGCCATAAAACATTATTGTAGGAAGGAACATCAAGAAGCTATAGTAGTTGAGAGTACTACGACCAAGTTATCTATGAAATGTCTGAACCATGAATAAGGTTGCAATTGGCGAGTAAGAGCAATTAAACTAAAGAATAGTAGCACCTGGGTGGTTAGTAAATGGGTTGGTAAACATAGTTGTGTGAGCAAAATCCTCTCCCAAGATCACAGACAACTTGATTCTGACACTTATTAAAATTATTATTTAACTATTGCATTGCTAATTAATTGCCTAATTAACTACTTTTTATACTAAGGTATCCTAATTTATATCTGACAATTATATATTAAGTACAATGTTTATTATTTACTAATTTAATTATTACTTTATATAATTTAAATTCTATTTTATAGTATAATCCACGTTTAATTAAAAATAAATCAAATGCCACAACAGGGGGACTTTCCTATGTTAGAAGTTAGAAATCCACAGACAACATTCTGGAACTTCCAAACCAAAGAAATGCATGTTAAGCTTCAATAGAATGAATTCAGTAAGGGTAGAATACACCCCATGGTCGATCGAAGGTCAACTACCAGTTTATTAATAGAAACTTTAACCTACGGTTATTATTGCATTCTACAATAGGATTTTTATAACCATCAAATAATGTAAAAACTAATGACTACGTTTAATAACAAAATTTTAAATGACAATAAAAAAATAAAATAAAGAGAACGATGGGCGTACCTGGGTGCAGCCGCAAGGAGGAGAAGAACAGAGGCGGGCTTTTTAGAGAGAGGGGGAGGGGATTTTAGAGAGAAGGCAGAGGAATAATTTATAGAGAGATCCAAAAATTTAGGGATGAGGAAATCGAGGAAGATGAGGAGGCCGACGATCAATGAAGTGTGAGTGGGAAGAGGAGGAAGAAACTGTGGAGCGGCGGAGGCCGGCGACGGCGAGAGGCGAGACGATGAAGAGGTAGACGCGAGACTCGTGATGCTGCATTAGTGATGAACGGGTGAAGATTTATTGGGTTGCACAAGTGCTGGCATAATCGTTGCCAAGACTAGTGTTGTCACATATGTTGCAGAGACTAGTGCTGTCATATTTGTTGCCAAGACTCAACAGAAATTGCCACGTGGAAGCGCACTCCAGATTGGTGACGTGGAAAGGAATCCTGACAGTTATGTTGACAGGACTTAATATGGCAACAAATGTGATACGACTGACTGCTCTAGTATGGTCATACTTTCCACATGTGCTTTGAACATGAAATATTTTCCCTATATATTAGCACAACGGTGCTTTTGCCATTAAAAATATCGATGGACCCTCATTTATAAGTTGAAGTTTTTTAGTGAGATTAAATTAATAATTTTATATTTTTTAACATTTTTTTTTATACGAGAGTTCATTAAATTTGAAGGGTGAATATTGCATCAACTTCAGACTACTTGTGTTAAAATTTTTAATAATATTTAATTATTTTTATTAATAAAATGAGGTGGTGAAAATCGAACTCATAACCACTTAGTTATGTGAGCTCTAATATTATATAAAAAATAAATTTAACCTAAAAATTAATTTAAAATTATAAAGTGAAGGCTGGTTAATATTTTTTAGGGAAAAGTTCAACAATGCCCATGTGGTTTGCTTCAGAATCACCTATGCCCCTGTGATTTTTTTTAATCATATATAAGCCTGAGGTTTGTAAAATTTAAAAAAATCACATGAGCATATGTAATAAAAAATATACCTTTTTGCAAATCACAGGAGTATATGTGATAAAAAATCATAGGGATATAAGTGATTCTGGAATAAACCACGGCATCATTGATTAACTTTTCCCTAATTTTTATATACCACATTGTTTTAAGACTCAGCCATAGTATTATATTGTTCTATTATTTATACTGTCCTTCAACATACCTCAGATGCAACTTAAAAGGAGTCTTGCCAAAGCAAGTTGTCTCCTAAGGAGATGTGCTGACGTACATAGGCTAGACGAGTAACTTTTTAAGATAAAAGTCCTTAGATGAGTTTAGTTTACTCATTTGAAATCTCAGGATTACTCTATCTTTACTAACATTTTAATTTTTTTTTTAATTTAAAAAAAAAAACCTTATAGGGGCCTTGGAAAGAAAACACAATCCGCATGAATATTAAATGCTCAAGAACCGAAGTAAATGATTGTTGTTAAAGGATAATTGAATGAGCACAAACGACTAGCATCATGGCACACTAGTCAGTACAATCATTAGATGAGCTAAATGTAAGACTGACATACACTAGACTACAAATCCATTGAACTTGTGCGTAAATTTCTTTTATAAATATAGGTCATATAAGCTATCAACGCAAAGAGTGAGATGGATGGATCACAAATCAGTCCCTTTATAACATTTAAGAAAGTAAACATTATCATAATGTAAGGGATTCTTTGCCGGTGATCATATGTATTTAAACATTCACCAAAAAAATATCTCCAAATGTCAGATTTTTGCTGTAACCTGCTCCTTCATTTCAAGCAATGCATCTTCAAAGCACTTCGCAAGAAACTCAGGATCGGGAATGATGTCCTTGGCCACCTGAACTTGCATGTCTGCCCTTCCAGCATAGCTCACCATATTCAAAATGAGTGCCTGCATTATCAATACCAACCACCCACACTCAACATTAATTACATGCACATACTATTATATATCAAAGTTATAAATACTTAATGCTATGAGGAAAAACAGAGTTTAGGGGCTGTACATGAGGCAAGGCAGAATTATTTGCCCTTAAGAACGTTATAGGATTGCCTCCAATCATAATCTCCTCTTGTGGGCCAATCACATTTGAGATTGTAAAGGTAGTGTTACAGAGTATCCGGTAGTTCAGCAAGCTAGCAAACTGCAACTTAGAAACAATAGCGTTGTGTTTGCAAGATACTAATGATAGTTGAAATATTCTACTTTACCTATATGACGACGAGTTTAAAGAGGTATAAAAAGAAGGGGAGAAAAATGCACCTTTGGACCAAGAGTCGACATTACTAAATCTCCAACTTTGTATGAGAAATGGGCCTCCAAAGATTGTTTCTTTCTGTCAATCATTTCTTTAGTTCTCTTCAAATATTCTAGAGAATCTGAACTGTCGCTTCTGTGATAATATATAGGCAGGAGAATCATACCAAATTTGTTACCCCACCTTGCTCCTGAATTGCTTTTCATCAAATTGGATATTTCCTGAACAGCAATAGTCAATTTTTATCCAAACTCAATATTATATTCTAAGCATAACTTGAACCATAAATAAAAATCGGACAAAACTGGTAGACAAGGAAAGTAAATTCGGGTAGGGTAGACCTGCAATCCTGGCTGCTTTCTTAAATTAACCATAGCTATCCCTGTTAACTGAGCACCGTTTCGCAGCTCTTACAAGAAAAATTATTTAATTAGTCATGATTGCGATTTTCCGTGTGTACATGCACGCCTTGGTGTATAAAATAGAAAGAGAAGAGCAGTGTAGATTGGAAAATTGTGGTTTATATACAAACGACTTTTACCATTAGGTGCTCGGATGTCCAGGTATCTTGATATCCCAGATGATATAACTGCAAACAGAACGTCATTTACGGTCTGCAGAATAGCAAAAAAAGAAGTACTCAAAATTTATATCTGTATGTTCACATTTCACTGTGGTTTATGCATAATATTGACAAACAGCTCCATGCATAAACACGGCATCGCATGTTACCAGTCACCCTGTTTGCAAGCCTTTGAAGAAAAAAGGGATGCGCTCAATCCCAAGAGAATATCTAATCAAATTGTGCCCTTGCTGTATTTAACCGAAAGTTCTAGCATAAATGTCACATTGCGTATTACAATAAATATTAAGGCCACACTGTATTTCAACCCTTTCCAACACAAGGTTGTATCTTGTCTTCGATTAATATATTATCATCCCAATCAAATGTTGAGTACAATAACACCAAGGACATTATAGCAAGACATACGAATTAATTGGGTGAAAAGATAATTCATAGAATGACAACTATCGAGTTGGATCAAAATATATCAAGTGGGAAGTCCTATTTCATATGTAAAATGTAATGAAACACAGATTGTATCCCATTTAGCTCCGTTTCCATCCCAACCTTTGTCCAAACAAATAAATATATACAGTGAAAAGAAAAGAAAGGTAATTACAAGAGAACTCATAAATACACACTCGTGATATTTAGCACAAGTCCCTGCTCAAATGTTAAATGAGGTTGTAGTCTAATTTTTTCCCGCTATTTGGATTATGTACTAACCATATTTTATTGCATAAACACTGCTTTTGTAGGCGCCCATTAACGGAACTCAAGGTCAATTCAAACTCAAACACAGTAAAAAAAAAACCTTCACATGAACACGTTATTTAGCTATTATCATGCTGGTCGTTTGGGGTCTGTAAAATAATTGACATCTGTAAGAGTTTCCACTATTTGTGAATCAAAATAAAATATTAAAAAAATGAAGTATTTTGTTTTTAAATCTTTGCCTTTTGTCTATAAAATCTATAAAAAAAAGTCTTCATTTAACAAGAGGTCATAAAATAAGTCTTTACTTGCCAAATAAAGGGACATAACTTTATGCTTATTTTTTTTTTCTTCAATATCATTATATTATAATTTCAATATCATTATTATTTTTCTCTTTTCCCGAGATTGTAATAAAAATAGATAAAATAAGTATAAAAAAATATAGGCATGATATCAAATTCTCAAATAAATTACAACCAACATGGAGCCATGAGAATAAATAGAAAATTAAAATAAAACATTTAGCTGTAAATATTTTATATTCTTTCCATTTTTATATTTGTCTCTATCTCCTTATTTTATTTTATACAAAAGTACGACAGTCGTCATGTCTAAAATGGTTGTGTGTGTTTGTGGGGTGGGGTAATAAAACCAAAGGTAATCTTATATCCTTGTAACTTCTGCTAAAAATTGTTTGAATTTGAAGTAAAAAGTGCATGTCATTATTGGAGGGTTTAAATAGGGGCAAGTGAAAATTAGGAAGCAAAGACATCATGAGATGAGATGGGGTCCAAGTTGCAAGCATAATTTATATTTGTAGCAATAGAACAAGAATGCTTTCAAATAATAATTTAGATACAAGTAGAAATGGAAATTTAGCATAGACTTCATTATTTTAGAATGGGTAATTTTGATTTGAATTGAAGTGAGATAAGAAAAGTGATTATACCGCGTTATGAACAGCCCTCTTGACGGTCTTCATGTGTTCCAAGGAAAAGGTGGCAGTAGCCATCTTCCTGGGCCAGAGCTCAACACCAGCGCCGCCGGTCATGGGCGATTTTCTGTCACGAATCCACAAACACCTCAGGATAAGCTCGATGGCAAAGATCAAACAGAACCACACCGTAACGAGAAGATTCCAAAGATTCCTCGGAATCCGAGTCCCAGTCGTCACAGGTATGGAGGGCAAGGCCTCTGGATCGTTGACCTTCCTGCAGCCGGCGAGGAGCATGGACATCAAGGAAATCCCATCACCGAGGGAATGGTGGATTCGAAAGATGACGCACTTGTGGGCAATCAGAATATGGATTTCCCACAAGGGCTTATCCATGCTGAGGCCAAGGCCAGAGCAAGTATCTGTTGATAAATCGGCCAGGTAGTCGTTGATGGCGGATTGATCGTCGGCGTCGGAGAGTGGTTGTTTGATGATACGGAGGTGGCGGTCGATGTCGATCTTGATGGGTCTCCAGTGCTCAACGCCTCGATGGTCGCGTACCATGAGACTCGTGAACCTCGGATGTTTTAGCATACTTGAGTTCTTGATTTCTGTTTTGATTGACTCGATGTCCGGAGGGTTCTTCATCCCTATTACGCAGTGTATTATTTGGTTCATTTCTGGCTGCAGGAACAGCCTCCCCGCCGGCGTCAGAGGCTCATCGCCACTCTCACTCTCATCCATCACCATTCACCACCGCCCCTCTTTAATTCGAGATAGAAAGGAAACTCTCTATGTCATATATGATATAACCTCTATTAATAAATAAATGTGTCCACAAAAATAAAATATTTCTTTCAAATTTCAATTGCCAATTCGCAAAAAGTCAAATGGGTCACGGTTACATGACCATGACTATGACTATGAGGCTTCCAAGTTTCAAATTGGGAAATGGGACTTCAACGTGGCCATGTTACACGCCTCTTGAGATTTCTTATTCTACGTCCATCTGTACATGTCGGTATCTCAAAAACATACATATACCTAATTGTAAACCATCAAAATCTTTTGTTTTTTTCAAAGGACAGACCCGAGTATTTGTATAATTGTATTGCGCTTCCCAGTTTTATTTTTCAATTTGTTTGTATAATATTATTCATCACAATCACAAAGAAAAAAGGGAGAAAATCATCCCCGAGCTGGAGAATTTAATACGGAAGTTACTTACCACCGCCTGCTTTTGTCCCAATGTTGGGAAATTGACATATGATATGGGGACACATAATTTTAATATGAAAGCGACGGAGCGTGGCCAGCAGGGGTTTAGAGTGCAGACACCAATTTCTACGGTATTCTTCGCTTTCTCCTCCCTTATCCCATTGATGGCTTCATGTTCTCTTGCGTAGACACTGCACGAGTTGGTAACTGTTCCATTTATATACCCAATATATGATGTTGACAAGAACCAAAAATAGACCCAATCGGTGCCTTCCGGCTTCAGTTGGCTTTTGATATCGCTATCCCCATTGGTGGCCATTTCTATATCCCTTCTACTTCATTTTTATTTTGTTTCTTTTTCTTTTTCCTGTTCCGCCTCAGTTAATCAAAGCCACACGGGAGTGGTATATACTTATATAATTGTGTTATGGACCCGTATAATGGGCCCATTAAAAAGCAAGTTCAACAAAGGGCAATCCAAGATCTGAATCAGCATTGACCCATATAGATATCCATAAAGAATATTTATCCAACAACACAGCGACTACACAACAACAGAGCAAGCAGGCCAAGGGCCCTATTCATATAATGACCCTCACATTTATTATGGATTTAATATTGAAGGATAATTATAAAATAAAAGAAATAAAATCACTTTGGATAAAAAATGAGTTAAAATGTCAGTTAAGGGGTCAAAATGTGGGTAAATAAAGTTATCCAAAAAGTAAAAGTAAAAATAGAAATATGACTAGAAAAATATTCTAGTCCATTGGGTAAAGTTTGGTAATGAATGGAGGTGTGTAGGTAAATAAGTTGTTATCCAGTTAAAATAACTTAACATATAAAACTTTGAACTCTTTATGTATTTCCTCCCTGTGCGCGCGTCTTCTTCTTTTCCTGGAACCAGCAACAGCCATGGAAATGGGGGGATGGGTTTGCTTTCTCTCTCTTCTCTTTCTCACTCATCTAGACACCAAAATACAAGTGCCATACATGAAAGTTCAAGTAAAAATCGTGGTGAATCCATTCCACCACTTTGTTTGAGCTGAAATCGCTTGTGTGAAGATTTATTCCTCCTCTCAAATTCATGGCACTATTCATCCAAGTGCAAAAGTGTGGATTTTGAGTGAGCTTTGCTTGGGTTTTGCTCTTTGGACCTTGGATAAGCGATTGGAGGTAAGAAATCCTCATTTTAATGGTTTGATTTATATGATTTAAGTGGTGAATATTATGAGCATATGTTAGGGAAAATTTTGGAGCTTGGAATTTGAGATTGATGATGAGTTAGCATGGTTTATGATGTTATAGTGTTAAATAAGTATGAAAATATGTTGAAAGTTGAAAAAGTCCCTTGCACCTCCTCCCCCAAGGTTCATCCATGTGTGAAAAATTAGGGTTTAATGTTCAAAAAATATTTGGACACTTGTGAAGGTTTATATGTATATGTAAGTTATGAATTGAGTGGATTAATTGAATGATGCTTAGTGGTGTCTTATGTTTTGAGGCATAAATGGATGAATTAATGTGTAAAAAGGGTTTTATTACCTATGATGATTATGGTTGTATGATAAGCTTGAATTTTATAGACTAAAGCATTGGAATCATGAAATTGACATGATTTCCTTTACGAGCCTCTTAGCCATTTACAAAGGATGTATGTTTTAGAGTGCTTGTTTGTGATAATGAGTACTTATACAGCCTAAGGATTATATAATTAGATGTTTAAACCTTTGGTTGAGTTAGATAAAAAGAAAAATGAGTAAGTTCCTTCTTTAGGCCTTATATGTGATTGATTATGGCCATTTTCAAAGGAGGTTTGTGCTAGGAGTTATTGTTCTGCAAAGCGAGCATACTGTTATGCGTAAAATAATTTATATAGGTGGCTAAGTTTGGGTTTAGGCACTACACAAAGAGAAATCTTATAGCTCATTTGTAATGGGCATTCTGCCTTAAATTGGAAAAAATAGGCTTTTAGGTGCTAAGAGGAGTAATGAGTGTTCTAAGGGCCTTTTGGGACTATCCTAAGACTAAGTGAATGTGTGGAAGTTTGTGGGGATTTGTTGAACAAAGAACCACCCACTCATGACTTAATATGATTAAGTAAAAAGAAAATGAACAATAAAGTGCGTGTCTTGTATATTTACATGGTATTATATCATTTTATTGAGCTTTATGTTGAATTCCTTCTCTAGGTGTGCCTAGGGACTGTGAACGTTTGGATTCTCGTGGAGAAAGATAAGTAGCTTGTTCTTCAAGTAAGCAAATTGTAAAGCTCCAAGAGGTAAGCTCTATGTTTATGGGGTTCGCTCCTACTTTGTGTTCCGCCATAGTGTACGGACTGTGGTCAGGTTGTATGATATGTATGAGATATATGATATAGATGCATTCATATAGAGCTATATGATGATGTGATATGATATGTTTTCATGTGTTTAATTGATATGTTTTGATGTGTTTACTTTGATATGTTTCGATATGATTTCTGTAATGATTTCTGGACATTGATTTGTTTATGCACTGATGTCTGCTTGGGGTCCTCCCTTGGGATTGACGGTGTATATATCTGTTATGTGTTGAGTTCCGCTTGGGGTCCTCCCTTGGGAACATGTGCACTGATTTCCGCTTGGGGTCCTCCCTTGGGATTGATTGTGTACACCTCTGTTATGTGATGATCTTTGGCCAATGATCTTATGTACACTGATGTCTTCTTGGGGTTCCCCCTAAGATTGATGGTGTACGCCTCCGATATGTTCTGGTTCCGCTTGGGGTCCTCCCTTGGGAACACGTACGTTGATTTCCGCTTGGGGTCATCCCTTGGGAATGATTGCGTATGTCTCTGAGATAATATGTTTTTTTATGATGTGAGTATTGTGATGATTTTTGTAAAAGATATTTGTTACGTGCGTTGATTTCCGCTTGGGGTCATCCCTTGGGAATAACTGCGTACGTCTCTGATAAGATTTGTGTATATGTTTTGTGTAGTTATGATATTGGATTACATGATATGTTATATGAGATATGTTCAGTATAGTATGATATATGATGTTTTGTATATTATGTATCTGACTGTCATGCAGGAAGTGAGCCCAGGGTATGGAGAGTCCTCTATAAACCTGGAGCTTACTAGAGATTCGTCTCTAACCCCGTTTGGGAATATGATTTCAGGAACATAGTTAATTGAAGAGCCCTCATGGGACAAGGACACTACAATGGCTAGAGGTACTAGTATGAGGATATGGAGTTTTGGGGTACCTGGAGGCTATTATTTATTATAGATGTTATTTTTGGAGAACATATACTGTTGTATAGTGTTCCATTCATTTGGTGATCATGATGTCTGATCCTTTATTTTGTATATGGCCTGTATATGTTTTGTACATATCTTTCAGTTGGATTGCATGCTGTTAGACATAGTGGCACGGAGCCAAGTTATGCATGCGCCCATGGATGGGTATATGATCCTATATGGATATCTGGTATGTCTGAAAGTATATACTGTATAAATTGTCTATCCGGGCACCTTGAGAGTGGGATTGGCAAATCCCCAGTTGTCCAATATACAAAGGTTACTCTGTCCGATTTTTGTCTCCGTCAAATAAGAATTAAATTAGAAGAAGTATGCAATGTGATATGTCATGTGAAAAAAGATTAAAGAAAAAGTTAACTCGTATTTTCGTAAGTTAGTCTTCCGTTGTTTCTGTTTGTATCATATGTATGTTAATTGAACTGGCTCGAGACGGGGATGTTACATTTATGGTATCAGAGCAGTTTCTCTAGGGAGCTATATGATATATAGCATGAGATGTTTGAAGTTGGATGTTCTTGAGTGTTTTCTTGGAGTGCTGTATACTGCATGTGTGATCACTGAGTGTGAGCTTAGCTAACTCATTCCTTAGTGTAATATATGCAGAGATATGGTTCCTCCATGGAGGACTCGTAGGGTATTTAATAATGATGATCCACCACCGGATCCTGATGTAGTAATTTTGGCTGCACTTCAACAGACTTGGACTGCAACTAGGCAGAAAGAGCTTGAGTTAATAATGAAGCATTCAATTTGACTGTGATAAGGATGAGATTCCCTATGTGTATTATTACAGCGGTTGGAAATGTTAGTGAGGAATCATTCATATGGAAGGATGTGAAGTTTAAGTATGATGACAGAGAGTATTTTGCTGACTTTATTGTCTGTCATTTTGTCTCTGTGAATGTAATTTTGAGAATGGATTGGTTATCTAAGTACTGGGTAAGGATTGATTGTTGCAGGAAAATTGAATTTTTAATTGACTAGTTGACTGGAGTGAGGCCTATGTCTCTAGCTCCATACCGAATGTCACCTCTGGAATTATTTGAATTAAAGAAGAAGAGTGATGACTTGTCCAGTAAGAATTTTATTAGACCGAGTATGTCTCCGTGGAGAGTCCCAGTGATCTTTGTTAAGAAGAAGGACGAGTCTATGAGATTGTGTACAGATTACCGGCAGTTGAACAAGGTTACCGTCAAGAATTAAGTATCCTTTGCCGCGTATAGATGATTTGCTGGATCAGTTGCGTGGTGCGACTGTATTTTCTAAGATTGATCTCTGATCCGGGTATCATCAGATCCGGACAAAGCCGGATGATGTTCCAAAGGTAGATTTCAGGTTCTGATGTGGATACTATGAGTATCTGGTTATTCCTTTTGGGTTTACAAATGCAAAGGTCATTTTCATGAGTTATATTAATCGGATCTTTAAAGCCTATCTGAATTGGTTTGTGGTTGTCCTTGTTGATGACATACTAATATATCCAAAGAGGAAAGAAGAGCATTATGAGCATTTGAGAGTTGTTCTGCAGATTCTTCGAGAGCATCAGTTGTATGCTAAGTCATCCAAGTGTGATTTATAGCTTTCTGAGATACAATTCCTGGGTCATGTCATTTCATCTGAAGGAGTGGCAGTGGACCAAGTAAGATTGAAGCAGTGTTAGATTGGAAACGTCCTAAAATATTACAGAGATCAGGAGTTTTCTTGGTTTAGCTGGATATAATAGGCGTTATATTGAGGGATTTTCACTGATGGTACTACCTTTAACACGGTTAACCGTAAAGGGAACCCATTTGTGTAGACCCAAGAATGTGAAGTGAGTTTTCAAGAATTAAAAAAGAAGTTAAGTAACACTCCGGTATTAATTTTGCCTGATCCTGCAGGTAAATTTGAAATATACTGTGATGTTTCTAAGTTTGGATTAGGCTGTGTATTGATGCAGCAACGTCAGATGGTTGATTATGTTTCTCGGCAGTTAAAACTGCATGAAGAGAATTATTCAATACATGATCTTGAGTGGGCGGCCATAGTGTTCGCATTGAAAATCTGGCGACACTTTCTATACGGTGCCGATTTTGTTGTCTACAGTGACCACAAAAGTGTAAAGTATCTGTTTGATCAGAAAGAGTTGAATATGAGGCAAAGCCGATGGGTTAAATTTCTGACATATTATGATTTTGAATTGTAATATCACCCAGGTAAAGGCAATGTGGTAGCCGATGCCTTAAGCAAGAAGGCGGTCTGTATGGCTAATTTGATGATTTCAGAGTATGGTTTGATTGAAAAGTTTAGAGATTTCAACATTCTTGTCAGTTCAGAGGATAATCCTATTTGTTGACTTCTACTGTAGTACTGAACTCATTAATAGAGCGAATTAAAGAGGCTCAATCATTTGATGAAGGAGTTCGGTCTATGAAAGAAAAGGATTTTGTAGTCACTGATAAGATCGGTCTATCACGTCACCAGAAAATTTTGCCAAAATGTCACGCGGCATAATTCGCTACACAATATAGTGAATTATGTATGCAAGTAATTCACTACACAATGTAGCGAAATATGTCACGTCAGGATGCACAGAACCAAAAATGACACATCTCAAATTTTGAGAAATTCGCTACATAGCGAATTTCTCAAAATTTGACATGTCATTTTTTGTCCTGACGTGACATATTTCGCTGCACTGTGTAGCGAATTACTTGTCTGCATAATTCGCTACACTGTGTAGAGAATTATGTCGCGTGGCATTTTGACAAAATTTACTGTTGACGTGGCAGTCTGGTAATTTTTTTTGTACAAACGTGATAAAATGGTGACGAGCCATGAGAAGGAAGAGCGCGGAATAGGCAAATAACCAAAAATATTAATGCATGCCCTTGTTGAAATAGTTTGTTACTATTTTTTATTTTATTATTTTCTTAATTGTTGGGTTATTTAAGTAATAGGTAGTTATTTGAATTTTAACTCTCCTAAATAATAGGTCATAGTTATTAGTGGAGCTTATCTAGTGTTAGTGGGTAGTTATTTTTGAAGTTGTATTGTATTATATATTTAAACCTTCAAGTATTTGAATAAAAATATCAGATGTGATTAGAAAAGTTATCCCAAAAGACACTTGTGCAAGAGGTTAGGCTTCTTCAATAAAGCCAAATTCCATTTTTATTTATTATGTTCGTATCAATTGGTATCAGAGCTCAGACATGGACAAATGCTTTCAAAAATTGGAAGACGCAGTCCGATCTTTGTCAGATCAATTCAAGGAGATGTTCACCCAATTCTCCAACAAGTTGGACGCCTTGGGTGGCTAACAGGCCCAACACCACCCTCTTATCTGCTATTGGGCTAGCAAAACTATATGAGGCCCGCGATCAGAAGATCATCTTTTCTAGTCAGAATATTCGACAGACCATAACAGTCAGCAACACTAAGGGTTCACCTTTATCCACTTCCACCAGCGGTGCTGCATCTTTCGGCAGTGGCGCCTCCTCCACCGGTTCAACTCTCGTTCGCTATAATGACGCATTCACACCAGGCCATCGCTGCAAACAATTGTTCACCATCCAAGCAATGACAAAAGAGAGCGACGACGAGACGGTGATGGACGAAAGTGGAGGAGAAGCAGATATTGAAGATGATTTAATTACTTGACGTTAAATTTACCCTTGAGGACAAGAGTTATTTTTAGGGGGAGGAATGTTACAATTTTTTAATTTATTATTTTATTATTTTCTGAATTGTTAGGTTATATAAGCAATGGGTAGTTATTTGAATTTTAACTCTCCTAAATAAGGGGAAGGATATTGTAACAACCAATTTGTATTACTACCATGTTACTACCAATCAATCTCACCGTTAGATTGATTATGTTGATACAACGGTTATATTTATTTCCATCTTTGTATGATTATGATTCCCCATATTTAAAGTGAAAGTATTAAATATTGGAAATCATAACCATACGAAGGTGGAAATAAACATAAAGTATTAAATTTGGGAAATTATGACCATACAAAGATGGAAATAAATATAACCGTTGGATCAACATAATCGATCTAACGGTGAGATTGATCGGTAGTAACATGGTAGTAACACAACTTGGTTGTTACAATATCCTTTCCCCATAAATAATAGGTCATAGTTATTAGTGGAGTTTATCTAGTGTTAGTGGGTAGTTATTTTTGAAGTTGTCTTGTATTATCTATTTAAACCTTCAAGTATTTGAATAAAAGTATCAGGTCAGATTAGAAAAGTTATCCCAAAAGGCACTTGCGCAAGAGTTTAAACTTTCAAGTATTTGAATAGAAGTATCAGATCAGATTAGAAAAGTTATCCAGAAGGAACTTGTGCAAGAGATCAGGCTTCCTCAGTAAAACCATTTGAGGTCAGGCTTTGTGTTCGTATCAATTGGTATCAGAGCTCAGGCATGGACAAATGCGTTCAGAAATTGGAAGACGCAGTGCAGTCTTTGTCGGAGCAATTCAAGGAGATGTTCAACCAAATCTCCAACCGATTAGACATCTTGGTGCCGAACAAACTCAACACCCTCTCATCTGCTTCTGGGCTCGCAAAACTACACGTGGCTGGCGATCAGAAGTCATATTTACTGCTCAGAATGTGCAACTGACCATAACAGTCAGCAACACCAAGGGTTCACCTTTATCCACTCCCACCAACGATGCTGCATCTTCTGGCAGTGGCGCCTCCTCCACCAGTTCGACTCCCGTTCGCTAAAATGACGCATTCTCTCTAGACCATCGCTGCAAACAATTGTTCACCATCCAAGCAGTGACAAAAGAGTGCGACGACGAGGCGATGATGGACGAAAGTGAAGGAAAAGCAAATATTGAAGATGATTCAACTACTTGATGTTAAATTTACTCTTAAGGACAAGAGTTGTTTTTAAGGGGAGAGAATGTTATCATTTTTTATTTTATTATTTAAAGACAATTGAATTGTTGGGTTGTTTAAGTAGTGGGTAGTTATTTTAATTTTAACTTATAGTTGTAAACAATTAAAATGGAAAGCAAATGAAAGGAAATAAAATCTATTCACCCAACAGAAGTGAAGGGCACAATATACCGTATTTATGATAGTGGAAGGTTGGTTTTCTGCAAATTGCAATGGCATAAGAGATGGTTGGACCACAGGTGTAGCAAGAAATGGGTAGAGATTTTAAAATAGTAACTTCATATACATGGCCGGACCAACCATTGTCCAGATAAGTATGCATTATTTAGAATGGCCACGGGCAAAGAAATTTATATAGCTCAACTCTTGAAAATTGGTATAGAAGGATAAACCTCGATGAATTTACGGTTTGGTTTTTTTTTTTTTTACCCAACGGAATCAAATTAGAAAAGAAGTTCATTTCATCAGAATTTAACTGGTTTTGAAATGTTGTTTGATTCTTTGAATCCATTTAAAGAAAATCATTGAGTTCTTAAATCAATCCGAAAAAATATGACACGGTGTAGTTTGATACGCAATTTAATTCAATTTATTTGGTTTTTTAATATTTGTAAAAATGAACATAATTATGTTTAATTCGGTTTTTAATCCAAACCGAATCGAATTGATAAAATGATTTGGTTTCTTTAAACAGTGGCCTAGAGTTGAGAGTTCAAAGGCATCAACCATCTACAATTTCGATTACATATCAATTTAAAAAGCTCAATTATGGGTTATGGGAAAAAGTAATTGCGAAGCTTGTATTCTTTAAACGGTGTAGTTTTTGCTTCATTGTTTTTCATCCTTTATTCTGATGTGTGTTTTACTTAATGGAGCACGTCGTTTTGCGTTGGTTGAGTACTGCGGTTATTGAAACAGGGAAGCTGAAAACAGCAGAAGAGCTTATCCCAGGGTCCCAAAGATCAGCTTCAATAATCATGCTATAAAAATCCCCCCAAATAGACGTATGGATTTGAGTTTTCCGTTGGCAAGTTATCTACATCCCTTTTATCGGTTTGAAGATGGAGGATCACGTCGATTAGGGTTTTTTTTCCCCTTGCTTCGTTCCTTCCTCCTTTAAAAGATATAATGGACTGGAAGGCATTCTATTTTCCTTCTAATTTTAATTTCGCAGCCTAAAAAGCCTGGGAATTCTGGATTGGGCATTGAAAACTTTGGCTTTTTGTTCAGTATTTGTGGTATAAAATTTGTCAGGAAAATATTCAGTAAGCAACATTCTTACAAAAAGTAGCTAGGTTTTCTGCATAACAATCTGCCTGAAAAAAAAAAAATTTGTTTTCTTTATTTTCTTGAATGCATTGAATCACACATTGTTGGTCTGAGAAAATTAGCTTACCCACTTGACTTTTTGGGGTTAGTTTTGTCTGTTTAAGTGGGCAGCTTTAAGCTTCCAGCAAAACTTTTATTTCACTCATCCTCATTTGAACTATGAATTTTATTTTATTTTATTTTTATTTTTTTGGTGCTCAATGTTATGTGTAGCTTGAAATTTGAGAACCCGATCTAAGTTTTCTGGTGATAAATTTAGGAGGAATATTTTGATTCGTATGCAAGGTCAATGAAGGAGTATTATTGGGTCCTTTCTTCCAATTGTTAGTATGACGATGCAGCCTGCAGGGGCCTAGTTCTAGTGGCACTGATGTGAATCGGCACTCTTCCCTGAATCACGTCCAAAATGCAGTAGATTTACGGTTGTTTGATTATCTGGGGTCTTCTGGGGAGACTGCAACTGCATGTTTACATGCTGCTGGTCCTGATGTTCTGAGCTTCAGTGGCTGGAGTACTGGTGAACCTAGTTCTAGACTGAATCTGATCAATCAAGTCGATGATGATGGGCTAAAACCGGAACATGGGCTGTCTTCTTCATGTATTGCAGTTGTTGAGGAAGGGCACGTAAGCTGCTAGTAGTGTTAGTATCCACAATACTAGCGGATTAGACATAGACCAAACATCATTTGGTAGTGCTCACATAGGAACTTCATCTGGAAGCTCTGGTTGCGAGGTTTGGGAAGATGATGCCAGTTCAAGTTCTTCTTTAGTAGATTGGGGTTCTTCCTGCAAAAGAAAGGCCCTTGAATGTAGTTCTGGGAAACTGTCTACTGCAGGAAGCTCAAGCTCTCTTGTAGAATCTAAAAATGGTTGCTGGTCTGCCGATCCTGCTGATCTTAATCCTTCCAGCAGCTTAAGGGTTTCTGCATATTCAGAGGATGTTCCTGTTACTAGTTCTCCGTTTCAAAAGAACTCAAGAAACGAGGTGAGGCTAGCAACTTCTGAAACATTCCCTTTGATAAGTGTTGTGAGAAATGTGGAAAGGCTTCTAAGAAACTTTGATAGGAGAATAACCCATGTACGCGTCAGGAATCTCTACCACTCAATTTACCACAAACAGGGAGTGCTAGGTGTCCTAATCATTCTTCTCCCCACCAAATACCGGGCTCTCACTCATTTAATGATTCTATGGATCTGAGGTTAACAGCTGGGGTAACAGCTGCAATTTCTAGTACTGCTCAGAACCAGTCACCTGCCTTCCACGTGCATCCGTTTCCTTGAAATGGAGCTGCAAATTCTAGAGGGACCTTCAACTGATAACTCTGGAGAAAGAGCAGTACAAGAACCAAGAGACAGTAACGAGCACCCCATGCTTGTGCCTGTATCTTCAGAACATTATCCTGCAGCTTGGCATATGTCGTCCAGTAACATGAAAAATTCTGCAGTTGTACCTCCTACATATGTTCACTCGTTGCCTTGTCCCGCCTGGATTGTTAGCAATGAATCCCAACCCAGAATCTGCAAAGATTATCAGAATTCAGTCCTTGGTCCATTTTTCCTTCAGTTAACTCAATATCTGGTGTTCATAACGGGCATTCTACTTCATCGCCTACTGGCCCTCCCGCCTTGACTCAGGGTACTATCAACAATCAAGCATATCCAAGATCAGCATAGTTGATGGAGAGAAGGGACAATGATGTTCCCTCTCCTCCTCATTTGTTATGAGCTGTAGTTGTTGGCATCGAGGGGAGACGCCAATTAATATCTGAGGTATTATTTCTATTTTGTTTTCCATTCTACAGAATATCTTCAACTGTTACTTCAATGCTAAACTTATGACAATTTTCTTATTAACTTTATTCATATAGCCAGGATTTTGGAATTTATACAACAGGAAACATGTATTAGTGAATATATAATACAAATTTGCAGTACTTCTATTCTTGATTTTTTTACATCTGATTTCTGTTTGCTGTCTAGTCTTTTCATAGTTTTTAATTTCCTTCCCAGTAGAATTAGTTATATGTTGCAGCCAATCAACAAATGTTTCTATAAATCTGATCAACAAGTTAGCCAAAATTTGGTTTCACAGTGTTGCCACCTGAAATAGTTAATTTTTATGTGTTCCAGATTCACCAAGTCTTGAATGCTATGCGGAGGGGTGAGAACTTGTGAGCTGAGGTTTGAGTTTTAGTGTATAAACTTGTTCTATACAGTTTATGGCAAATTGGCAATCATATGTTGTGTTGTGAAATCAATTTAGTCATTGTTTGATCAAACTTGAAGGTGTTTCAATGTGCACAATGTTATTTTTCCTTATATCCCGTTCATCTTTATGTGAAAGTCATCCAAGGATGGAATTTTTTGAATTATTGATGGGTTTCTGTTGTGAGTTAAAGCTGTAGTCCTCTCTTAAGGCGTTTTGTTGCTGAGCATGAAGGGAGTGAATCCAATGTTTAGATCAAGTTAATGTTTTCTTCGATTTTGTATGGGTAATTAGTTTTTTACTGCTTGCCTAATGCGTAGTACTTTCAATCTTGTGGTTCGTGTGAAAGATAAACTATACTAGAAATGATTTAACCAGTCCCATGAAAGGACTGCACATGAAAGCAATGGTTTGAAATCTTTGAAATTTTGATTGGATACAGACAATGTTATATAAAGTGACCCTACTGTCTTAAATCTTAATTACATATGTGGACTCAATCTAGGAATGCGCTACATGCTAGCAATTATCACTTCTAGTTGAAATGGATTGTAGAGAATGCTAACTTAAGAAGTTTGCTTTGACTCCCGTGCTATGTCAGGATTATATGGTCTTTGACCCTTTTATATATCATGGTTTGGCTGAAAAGCATGACAGGCACGGAGACATGCGCCTTGATGCAGATAACATGTCTTATGAGTTATGAGGTAGAAAGAGGATATAATGTATTCCTATTCATCAGCAATGTTGCTTTATGTTATTTCTTCTGACTTCATTTGTGATTGTAGGAACTGCTGGCAGTGGTGGAGCATATAGGATATGTGAGCACCGGATTGAGAGAGGATATCATTATGAAGTTGATCAAACAGCAAATCTATGTATCTTTCATGATAGAATCTTCTACAGATCTGGAACCTTGCTGTATCTGTCAGGTTCTAGTCGAGGCCGTCTCTGCTATTAACAGTAAAAAAAAGGATACAAAATCAACTATAATGGTGCTTTTTACTTGGTGAGCTTGATGCTAACTGCATTTTATCTTGTTCTCCGAGCAGGAGGAATATACTGATGGAGAGGATGTTGGTTCTGTAGATTGTGGACATGAATTCCACATGAACTGCATCATGCAGTGGCTAATGCAGAAGAACATGTGCTCCATTTGCAAAACAAAAGCTTACCTACATGAAAGGGAGAACCTCTACCCTCTGGGCCGGGTGAGAATTTCCTGGCCGAACAGAACGTTCGTCTGCCAATTTGGTGTTCAGCTGGCTCCATCTGAAACTTGATTGATCTTCCTTTTTCTTAAGAACACAGGACTTCTCTCTATTGTTAGTATTCGGAGGGAAAATAATCAAAATAAAATAAAAATAGTAAACAAGTTACATTGGTTAGTTAGCTATATAAAGGAGCTTTATGTATACTGTCGCAATGGATAATTATGTCATTTATTATAGCTTTGAACACTTGAATTTTATTCATTTAATTATAAAACTTAACACTGGTGCCTGCTGAGACGGTGATATAGATTATTATCACTACTTGATTGTAGTATATAGAATGATGGACTATTATGTTTGATTCAGTTTGTTTCGCTTAATACAGGTTTGGAGACACTCTATAAAGACCAAAATTTGAGCACACTGCTTTTTAGGCAGCTAAAACTAGGAATTTTGGCCGGTTCGGAATAAGTCTTTTGTTCAATTAAACAATTTCAAGTTTGGATTTAGTATTTTTATTTTATTTTATTTTTTAACCAGAAGCACAATTAATAATAAGATTTATTTATTCATTTGTTTGCAAATTTAACATCACGGCAATTTAATGTGCACACAAGCCTGTGGGGGAATGGGTAGAAATAGAATGTAGTTCTGAGCTCTACTGGACCCGGCCAACCTGCATATTTTCTTGTTTTTGAGCCAATCAACACCCTTGGCTTTTTGGTTCACTAGGTAGAAGCTTCTGCGCCAGCATCCCTTGGAGATGGCTTTGCCATGACCAATCACTAAGGTAACCAATTTTGTTCTGATAAGCAGATAGGAATTAGGATTTGTACTGAAAGTGAAATATTAATGTAATTGTAAATGTATAATTGATGGGGGAATTTATACTGGATGAGTTATATTCCTCCACAGCTGTCACTCAAATATTCATGCGATTATAAAGACACTTGTTTTCCACGACATATGATATGACGTTTGCTTAATTATTCTTCTAACACTTATTCTTTTGTTACTAGCAGCATCTTTAGTTTTATGGTGATCTACAAGTTGTTAGGAATAACTGATCAGAGGCTAAGATTTGACAATGAAAAGTCACCACTTTCCATCTAATATAAAAAAGAAGGCGTTGTTCATATATTTCAGGCAAATCCACCATGCCATTGCCAAATACTAGTTTCCTTGATTTCAAATACAACCTCTCAAAGAGAAAGTATCTGAGGAAGCCAACCCGTCTGTTCTCACGGGACAGGCTGAACTCGGGGTCCAAACATGTTTTCCAGCCCAACGTTGATGAGATGAAGCAGGTGTTTAACAAATTTGATTCCAATAAAGATGGGAAAATTTCTCAGCAGGAGTACAAAGCCACCCTGAAATCTCTAGGCATGGGGAACATGATTCATGAAGTGCCAAATATTTTCCGGGTGGTTGATTTGGATGAAGATGGATTTATCAATTTCGAAGAATTTATGGATGCCCAGAACAAAGGTGATGGGATTAGGAGTGGGGATATCCAGAGTGCATTTAGGACATTTGATAAGAATGGCGATGGGAAAATAAGTGCACAAGAAGTTCTAGAAATGCTAATGAGCCTGGGAGAAAGGTGCACCCTTGAGGATTGCAGGCGAATGGTCAGAGCAGTGGACGCTGATGGAGATGGCATGGTTGATATGGATGAGTTCATGGCCATGATGACTCACTCCCTCAACCATATTTGAATGCCTTTAGCCTTCGGTGTTGTATCATTAAGATCACACTGTTAGAATGAATAAATACTGATTAAAAATACTTTCTTTAGTTTCTTCCCATTTCTTTTTTCAAATTTTATTGGCGACAATACACGCATTGGCACTGTTAAGGATCTTTTATTCTCATTGTTTTCCTCCTTTCTTTTCAATGGATAGATGTCAATAACATCAGAACGAAACTAGAGCAATTGTAAGTCCAGCTTTGAATATGGATAGGATAGCGGTTAATACATAAGTTCAAAATACACTTGCTCCTGTATTCTTGGAGTTTCATCATTCTAAGGATTTAAAGAATTGGTAAGAAAAAGTTATTATATGAAGACACAAAGATTATAGACAACAGAAAAAATGGGCAGAACAACATACTCGAAACTAAACTTGAGTGCATAAAGTAGATTAAAAGTTATTTCATCTACAATGACACAAAGGTATATTCTTTACCTTTTGAAAATTCAATAAAAGGGCTTTAGTCTTAGGGAGGTGGTGAAGTTGAGGCTTGAGGCCCTTGCCCCCGGGTCTCTATTGTTTGTCTTAAGATTCCCGAGGGCTCGTATCTCATTATATACCTTAACTCAGAGGTATGGTTTTATAGGCTCTAAACAGAGTTTAGAGGTATTAGTAATGTCCTCTATTTCATAGGTCTTTTACTTTAGAATTGAACCTATGAAATAGGGGTATAGAATGTATATCATTCCTATTGCTACTGCTTACTTTCTTCTTTGCTGTATAAGGTAAGTAAGCAGTAGTTAGATCGCCCTCTTCCCTGAGGGGAATACGGGCTTGTAGTTATAGATCGGTCAGGGCTTACTTTTCCAAGTGGAAAATGATGATTGAATCGGTACCCTGCATTAGGTTCTAGCTACTATTCTAGGGTAGACCCCTTACTCCATTCCCTACCCACTTGTAGGAATGGCGGACCCGCCCGCCCCTACCCCCTCGTGTTCCCTTATGAATTGCTATGCATTCATAATCATGAGGTAGGTTTAGCTACCCTATCGCTCCCTCTCCCCACCGTATGCCCGCCCCGCCCCGCTTTTGAGATGGGTTGAAAAACTCAGCCTTTCCCGCCCTATTTGGACGGAGAGTGAGCCCTTTTTTACTCCTAGCTCTTACCCTTCTGGGTGTGCTTTATCGCCCCCTTTTTGAGAGGGCTCCGGCTGACTTCCCGAGGATCCCTCTCCCTTCAGTCGTGGGCTTGTTTGTCTTACTTTGGGTGTTCCGCTGCCTCCCTTTTAGTAGTTCGGCAGCGTTCACCCCATAGTAAGTATAGAAACCCCTCGCTCCCGATACTCCCCAAGCATCGTGAGCTACCTTCGGAAGATATATCGTAAGTGGTTACAGAAATCATAGGAACGATATCGCGCACGCGGGGACTACCCTATTGAAGCAAATAGTACGTCCTGATGGGGAGCTGGGGCTGGGTCCGTAATGAAGGCTGGAATGGTAGTAGCTTTTAAGGGAGAGGGCAAAGACGGAAAGAACACATTAGAGCGGAAACATACCCGAGCCATATTCTTACCCGACGAATCCCCTTTCCATCGTATTGAAGGCAATTATTCCTATTGAACAAGAAGGCTGTAACTGGGATTATCCGGTTGAACTACTACCTTTCCGGAACTCCCGCTGCACTGGGAGTAGTGACCCTATACGGCAGCTGCTGATACCCACGCTGGCTCCATACTCCCTATCGGGAGATTGGG
The DNA here is from genome assembly GCA_032173675.1 of Gastrolobium villosum. Taxonomy (NCBI): domain Eukaryota; kingdom Viridiplantae; phylum Streptophyta; class Magnoliopsida; order Fabales; family Fabaceae; genus Gastrolobium; species Gastrolobium villosum. The sequence goes on from JAVKPL010002390.1 coordinate 50,563, forward strand.
AATGTGGTAAGTGTTTTATGACATTTACCCCTTCTCATACTCCTTCTAAGACTACACCCTTTCTTACCTTTTGAAAACTCAGTAAAGGACAAACATTTTTTCTCTGATGTCACACATGAAAATGCATGAAAACTCAGTGCATCGATCCTCAAAGCATTTTGCATGTTTTATTTAACATATCATTTTTTCATGGGAGAATCTTAATAAATCAATTGTAATAATTTTATAATTATCTATCATAATATTTTTCTCTCATTTTCTTTATCATCATTGATCTACTTTTATATGATTATAATTCTTTCACATGATATGGTCATGTTAGCCCGTTTGGATGAGCTTTTTTCTTCTTCAAAAGCTGCTTTTTTAAGAAGAAAAAAGCACTTCTCGATTTAGAGGCTCCACTCCCCATTTTGGAAGGTGTTTCGATAGTTTTTTTTTTTCTTTCTAAAAAATATTACTTTTTTTCTAAAAAAAAAAATTTTCTAAAAAATAATTGCAAGAGAAAAAACCCAACCCCTAAATCGTATTATATAAATTCATTATAGGGTTCGTTTTTCTGCGATAATTGTAGATAAGTTATTTGTATTGAAGAAAAAATGATATCGTTTTGGAATGAAAATTAAGATATTTTTATAATTTAATTTATTCTAAGATTATAATAGTCTTTATCATTATAATTTTTTAATTCAAAAAAATACCATTTTAGTTTTTGAAAATAAATATAAATAATTTGTCTACATAAATTCTTATATACATTAAAGCTTTGGACACCGTTATTATTTAAAAAAATAAAATAAAAATAGTTATGATATTAAAATTTTACGGCGAAAAAGGAATTGGCGGTAAAGTGAGAGAGAGAGAGAGAGATTGAAACTTGTATTGGAGGAGTATGAGTGAGAGAATGAGGATGGAGGAAGAGGAAGATGAAGTGGTGTCGTGCTCTTCTGATCCCGGTGACGGTGACGATGATATTGAAAAATCTTTTGATTCCGGGGACAGTGACGATGATATTGAACAATCTTCCTCTCCGCTGGACGAAGAACGCAAATCGCAGAATGTGGAAGCTCTCGTGAGGTATTTCGAATGTTTCTATTCTATTAGCATTTAGCATTTAGCATTTAGCAATTGCAATTATGAAATTGTTATTAAAATTGGAATAATAATTATAGGGGGAACCTGATCGTGAAGAGACAATCGTTGCTACCGCGAGTTCTATCAGTATCAGGAGCGGCTGTTTGTAGAAAACCCTTTAAACCTCCATGCTATAAATCTAATGGTTACAATCAAGACCTTACTCGTAGGCTTTCCGCTCGCAAAAGGTTTGTCCCGTGGGGCTCTACTACACCTACACCCGTGGTTGTGGCTGAGTTGAACTTGAATGTGCCGCCAATAACTATAAGCCATGATGATGTTGATGTTGATGTTGATGTTGCTGAGGAGGAGAAACCATCTTTGCCCCCTGGGGTTGATCCTCTAGTATTGTGGCACCCTGAGGATGAGGCTTCTAGGTTGACAACGATAACAGTTGACCCATTGCTTGTTCGTTTCCTTCGTCCACATCAGAGGTGTTTCTGCTTATGTCACTATTGGATTTGGATACTTTATCTTTACTTTTGTGCCTATGCTTTTACCTCAGTATCAAATCATTTCATGATTTATACATATCGTCTTTCTTCAATCTGGCAAATAAGTATTTCTTTTAACTCCTTTGATGCAGAGAAGGGGTTCAGTTTATGTTTGATTGTGTCTCAGGGCTATCTAGCACACCAAATATACATGGATGCATTTTGGCAGATGATATGGGGTAAGTTCTTCTTAGCTTCTTTCTTTTGAAATCTTTACATTATGGCGATACATTTTTCTTTCTTCCCAGTTTCTTTCATTATAGCGCTGCCTTTGATACTACTTTTATTGCACAGCTTGGGGAAGACATTGCAGTCTATCACATTACTATATACTCTTATTTTTCAAGGGTTTGATGGGAAGCCAATGGTTAGGAAGTCCATCATTGTGACTCCGACCAGCCTTGTCAGCAATTGGGAAGCTGAAATCAACAAGTGGGTTGGAGAAAGAGTTCATCTTGTTGCACTATGTGAAAGCACAAGAGAAGATGTTGTCTCTGCGATTGAGCATTTTACAAGTCCCCACAGCACTTTACAGGTGAAATTTCCCACTATTCTTCTATTTGTTGGATAGCTTGAACTACATATGCTCTCAGATAATATTTCCTAATTACAGGTGCTCATTATTTCATATGAGACATTCCGAATGCATTCATCAAAGTTTAGCTCTAGTGACTCGTGTGACCTTCTCATATGTGATGAGGCTCACAGACTGAAAAATGACCAGACAATAACAAACAAGGTATTCTACAAATTCTTTCCCCCCTTCCTTTACAGGCAATGTTTCTCAGTTAGACCTATCGATTGCCATGGTTCTGTGTTTCTCACAAATACTTCCTGGATTAGGCATTGGCTGCTCTTCCATGCAAACGTAGAATTTTGTTGTCAGGAACTCCTTTGCAAGTGAGGATCTATGCACGATTATCTGTTTGTCTTGTGAGTTACATTCCTAATCCTCATTTATTTATTATGGACATATGCCACTTGCAGAATGACTTAGAAGAATTCTTCGCAATGGTTAACTTTACTAATCCTGGAATATTGGGTGATATTGCACATTTTCGACGTTACTATGAGGTACATTGATCGCTTTAAAATTTACATTTTGGATACACATTGTGCCAAAAGCTTAAGGTCATCCTGTTTCAGAATACATTGGTAATTAGGAAAGAGGAGTTAATCAATTGCTAAATAAAATTCTATAGTATGTACCGTACATTCTGTAGACACTGATATGATAACAAGACAAACCAACTTCAGAAAGTTCCCGGGTGATGTGATTCTGGAATTGGTTTTTCCCGCTCTTTTGTGTTTCTGGTTTTATTTAACTGTGGCCAACTTGCATCATGAAGGCACCAATTATTTGTGGAAGAGAACCTGCTGCCACAGCAGAAGAGAAGAAGCTTGGTGCTGAACGCACTGCAGAATTAAGTGCCCAAGTTAATCGGGTAATATTTTTTCTTGGTCTGTGCATGTGAATTGGACTCCTCTATGTTCCTTAGAGAGCTGTATTATTATCCATCAGTAGTCATTGAAATTGTTAACCTGCTTGATAACTAGAATAAGGTATTATATATAACTGATTGCTGAATTCTAATGAAGACCAACTGGTTTCTTTTCATTCTGATAAGAAAATTTACTTCTGTGCTTCTGTTTTCCTGAAAATTAACGGACCAGTATTCTTTTTCAGTTCATATTAAGAAGGACTAATGCATTATTATCGAATCACTTGCCACCAAAGGTATTGTACTTTTCTCTATTTATGTGCCAAACTTGCTGAACTATTGCTTTATTCAATCACATATGCTTTTGCCTCAAAAAAAATAACTATATGCATGCAATCTACTCGCAAATTTTCATTTGTAGTGTTCTTGAAAAAGGCTCTGTTTGATTTATGTTTTGAATAACAGTTTTTTAGTTTTCAGAACAAAAAAACTAAAAAACTCGTTTGGTAAGACTTGTTTTGTAAAAAATGTTTTGAAAACTATAACTGTTTTTTTGTTTTTAAAATCAAATTTAAAGAACATGTCTGAGTTGTTTTTGTTTTCTGTTTTGATTTTTAACTTTCAAAAAGAAAAAAATATAGAAAACAACTTTTTCCATAACTATTTTACAAAACAGTTTTAAAAACAAAAAAACCAGAACACAATCAAATAGACCCTAATTCTCTTTCCTTATTTAATTAGAACTGTATGTTTTTATATATATATATGATAAAAGAAGAAACTTATTAAGACAAAGAGAAGATGATTACAAAGGATTAGGAGGATAAGAGATCCTCTTCAGAAAAGAAAGAGAAAACAAACAATAGGGAACAAAGAAAACATCAATGAAGCAAAGTTACCAAATCCCTTAACATATATGCATGAGAAAACCCTGTAAAAAGACCATTTGCTTTACTAAAAGCCAAACGCCTAATCTTATCCCAAAGAAGCTTCTCATCCAAAGAAATCTCCTAAAAGATGTGGGAATTACATGAATTGTAGGTGTTTGTTGATTCCCAGCAGCCAGATTAAGTAAAATTGTTTTTACATATCAAGAAATCTTTAGGATTTGGTAATGCATGAGAAGGTAGATTTACATACTTGTTGATTGTTGAAATATTTGGACACAATTTAAATGTTATATATGAAATTGACTGAAGCCTAAGTCCTCGAAGCACATGGAAAGGAACTATGTAGATAATTGGTTATTAGTTTTGGCTCTTAAATATTAATCTTATATCCATGACCTTTTTTTTGTGGTACAGATAGTTGAAGTTGTTTGCTGCAAGTTGACTCCACTACAGTCTGACCTCTATAAACATTTTATACAATCCAAAAATGTAAAGTCCAGTTTTGATTGAGCAAAAATATTTTCATAAGGTGCTTAAATTGTTGGATATTGACAAAAACAAGATTATCAGACCAGAATTGATAAATCTGTGTCGTCAATCACAGGTTAAACAGGCAATTACTGCAGAACTGAAGCAATCAAAGATTTTGGCCTACATATCAGCTCTCAAAAAGTTGTGCAATCATCCAAAGGTATGATTTGGATCTTTTTTTCCTTGGAAGGAGAGGCTGTTTAATTCCTCTTATCCTAATAGTTTTTTTGGAAAAAAATTCACTGTTTGTAAACTATATACTTGGTTGATTATTTCCTCATACATTCTTAATAATCAATTGTGAAACTCTTCTCTTGGTGTCATTTGAATTGGCAAGTAGACTCTTTTATTTTCATTAATGACCGCCTCTTAACCTTAGATCCTCTATTAAATTATGAAGGAAACCAATCTTCTCCTTTCATGTTTGGTAAGCTCCGGACATACTTTCATCCTAACAGAAGATAGTGTTTTGTAGCTTATCTACGATAACATTCGAAGTGGGAGTCCAGGAACTTCAGGTTTTGAGGACTGCATTCGATTCTTCCCTCCGGAAATGTTATCTGGAAGGTAGATATTTAAGTTTCAGTTATGCATTTGGTGTCTAAATTTAGTCATCCCATGAGGGTATTCTTTGTAGGTCTGGCTCATGGACAGGAGGGCATGGAGCGTGGGTTGAGCTGTCTGGGAAAATGCATGTCTTAGCAAGATTACTTGCTCAATTGCGTCAGAGAACAAATGATCGTATTGTCCTTGTCTCAAATTATACTCAGGTATGTGGTAAAAATTGAAAAGTTGCGTTGAGGTACTCTTTAAATTGTAGTTGTAGCTGACTAATGTGACTGTTTAGAATGAATTAAGATCATTCTTGTATTAAATGATTTATTAATTTTTGTGAAATAAACAGTTTTATGTAGGGTTTTGCGGTCAATTCAGCAAGTCGCATCCTACATATAATACTGTTTCCAGATAATGAACCTCACAAGCTTATATTATTATTGCCAACAATCTCGCATAGAGAAACTGATTTTAAACTGTTGTGTAGAAGTTCATGCACCCTCTTTGTGGGATGGCACATGAGTCTATTCTCTAGTTATCTTCTGGAGATATTATGGATAATAAACCAGCAATATCACATCCTTTATTTATATCACATATCTTTGCCCACGTGCTGCATGGATATTGTTGGAAACATGTATTAGTTTGAACATTGGACATGCAGTAGTTTGAACATATCTTGTAATTGATGTTACTAGGATTCATATACTCATTGTCAGATTAATATATATTAAGTTCTCTGTGGTGTAGTTGAGACACAGTTCATACAAAAGTTATGCCTCTCTTTTTTCTCTAACTCAACAGATATAAAATATATCTTTTCTACATAAAAGAATCTAGATTGCATTAAGTGTTGATACTGTCGCCCTTATTTGAAAATTGAAATCCCGTTGATGTTATCCGTTGTAAGTTCTAAAGACAATGAAAAGAGTTTTACTTAAAAAGCATGTTATTTCATCTTTTAGTTATTCAGTATGACTCAATGTTTCAATGAATCAGTTTTTTAAATCATTGTCCTTCACAAAATCCATTTGCTCCTTATATTATTGCAATGCCATCATTTCTTTTTATCTCAATAAAAATCTGGTTGGTTGCGCGGCTCCTGAGTTTTTTAATCAGAAGATTCTGAATTGAATCAAAAGGCTGGTGCAGGCTGAAATACTAAGTTACGAAGGCTGGTAAGAGACACAGCCAAGGATGTTCACCAGTGACAGTGAATTACGAAGGAAAAATAGGATTTGGTTGCTGCTGCAGTGGGCCAAGCATGTAGGACAGTATCGTTTATCTCTCCAAGCTCTGGTACCATGTTATCAGAGGGAAAAAAAAGATAAACCCAAGGAAGGAAAATGGAGTGTGGGACATTCTGTGACTGTTCTCTGGTTTTATTAGACAAAGAGAGAGCTTGCTGAGCAAGCTTTTACAGTTACAAAAATTCTATACAAAAATAATAGCTAAGTAACCTAAAAGTACAGTAACTAGAACATTAAAACCTAACGGTAACAATCCTATTTATCTGTCGGGTATATATGGGTTCAAGATCACAATCTTGCAATGAGAGATGTTTATTCACCTTTCTCAATCTTCTCCTTGGCTAATTGAATCTTTCATGCTACCTTGTGTTACCGTTCTAGTTCTCTTTTGCCATTCTAAACTATCTCTCATGTAACAGACTCTTGATCTTTTTTCTCAATTGTGTCGGGAACGAAGGTATCCTCACTTGAGACTTGATGGAACTACATCAATCAGTAAAAGGCAGAAGTTGGTCAACTGTTTCAATGACCCATCTAAGGTAAATTGGTTATCAACTTATAATTGAACCTCCAAGTTCCAGTATTTGGTTTCTTCTCCTCCTTTGAAATATCATTGAACATCCTATGCAATTGTTCATTGATAAAAACAATTGGCATATTTCAGGATGAATTTGTTTTTTTATTAAGCAGCAAGGCTGGTGGTTGTGGACTCAATTTGATTGGTGGAAATCGACTTGTCTTGTTTGATCCTGACTGGAATCCAGCAAATGATAAACAAGTAATACCCAGGGTTTAGTAGTAAGAACTGAAATCTTTATATGCAAGCTTTCTTTTTCTCTCTCTATCTTACATAATTATGCTCTTTCGTTTGCTACTTTTCCTTGCCCATAAACAGGCTGCAGCAAGAGTTTGGAGGGATGGACAGAAGAAAAGAGTTTACATTTACAGATTTTTGAGTGCCGGAACAATAGAAGAAAAGGTTTGTATTGTTGTGATAATTGAACACAAATGTATCTTATGCTTTTTATTCATTTATTATCAGTTCCCTCATTGAGCTATTTCTGTTTATATTTTCCCCTTACTGAACTGTTCATGTGTAGGTCTACCAGCGTCAGATGTCAAAAGAAGGGCTGCAAAAGGTCATTCAGCAGGAGCAAACTGATAGCCTTGTGGCACAGGTCGAAATTACTGCTTCTATCATGTGTTCTAGTTGATGCTGCTTATTCCATGCCTTACAATCCTATTCATACTGTAATATTGTTTATGATTTTCAGGGTAACTTTCTTTCGACAGAGGATCTCCGCAATTTGTTCACTTTTAATGAGAATGTCAAGTAATGCATTCCTTTCTCTTTTGATCTATATTTACTCAGGGGCGTTACCGTACAAATTTGCAAAATATTAGTATGCATATGGTATCTAGAATTTAATGGAAAGAAGGAAAGAGAGATCATATTTAATTAATAGTACACTAAATTATTGGTGAAACTATCGAGATTCTGTTGATATTGAATGATGACTAAATCGAGCAATTCTAATGCTAATTATGATATTGGATCCTCAAAATCTCGAGGTTTTTGAAATCATTGAATTTGATGAACAAAGATAGACGCAAGCGAGGAAATACAACAACGACTAGTGTGAAAACAGAGGATACGAATAAGGGTGGGATATGATAGAAACCCTAAAAGTAGGATTTCGAATCATTATGATGATGTCATATACAAACCCTAAAGTTAGTCTTCTGTTGGGTAAGTTGTAGGTTCTCTTATGCTACTTCCATGAGAAGATCGATTTGATTTTGTTTTTCTTCTGTTTCCTCTACCATTCAATTAGTTTATTAATGTAGTTGGTCATCGAATCATCTTTTGAAAACAGACATAAAATAGGGATAGGATATTGTGACATACAAATAATGTTACGCACCATGTTACGATCACATCTTAACTGTTGATTTTCGCCAATCAACGGTTATCATTTTTCAAACCAAACTCATTAATTAATTATTAATTGACAATATAACCGTTGATTGGCGGAAATCAACGGTTAAGATGTGGTTGTAACATTATGCGTAACATTATTTGTGTGTCACCATATTTTATCCCCGTAAAATAATCTTAGAAAAATTTGCTCATGGTGTAATTGTAATATATTGATGATGTGTAACAGTGAAAAGAAATGACACCCCAATTCTTACGTACTGTCTATTAGAACATGGAGTTGTGATCTTTACTTAATTCTCAGTCTAATGTCTGCTTTATTATATATTTTTAGGTCAGAGATTCATGAAAAGATGCGATGCGCTCGGTGTCAAACATATGATGGGCCTCAAAGCACTGACGAGAAATATGTAGCCCAATCAACAAAAATTTACAGTGAATCTGATGAGGAAACCTCTGATATAGGTGGATTTGCAGAAATTGCAGGTTGCTTAGAGAATTTAAAAACATCAGAAAAGCAGGTTGCTTGCATGCAGTTCAAACTGTACAAGGCCTCCTCTTTTGGGTGGAGGAGGTCTTTGGTTCCATTCTTCATTCCTGTTTCATCTACCTCTGACAAGCTTTACCGTCTGTCTTAACTCTTGATTCAAGGGGATACAAAGAACAAATAATTCTAGTTTTGATTCTGAACATTTTCTTTTTGCAGGTAGGGACCCCATTGGAAGAAGATTTAGGTAGCTGGGGCCATCATTTTTTCCCAACTTCCGTACCTGATGCTATCCTTCGGGCTTCAGCCGGTGACGAGGTGTGCCATAAAATCCTATTTAAAGCATAATTTACAAATCTATGTTATGCTCTATACTACTGCTGGCATTCCTGCATTCCTTATCCCTATGCTAGAAATTACATAAAACTCAGCAAGTTTGAAACATGATAGATTGAATGCAGTGGTAGTCATACATTTAGAGATCGAAACTTTTGCATGCCGTTCTCATGTATGCCTTGTTTTGTATTTTCGCTTAAAATGATAAAGTAGAAACATGAAGATAAACAAGCCATCTCCATGTTTATCTTGAAAGTTTTCTTCATATTGTTACCTCTTATATTTACAAGGAACGGGATGCCTTTTATGGCAAGATTATTGCAAACTTTATGAAATGTTAATACTGGTTGAATATGACATTTATTTACCCGTAGTTAGCTTTGCTTCACTTTGAAGTTAAACATGTTGAAACCTAAATACGCAATAGGCCCATTATTATACTTGATTTGCAGGTTTATTCCGTAAGTCTTTGCACAATAATTGACAGTAGCGAAATTGATTGCACTTGCTTCTCTATGTTTTTCAGGTGACCTTTGTCTTCACAAACCAAGTTAACGGAAAGCTGGTACCGATTGATTCCGTCATCAGTCCAAAGCTACAGCAAAAGGAAGCAACTAAGGAATTACTCAAGTCAGGGCAGAACATCAAACAAAAATCTGCACCTTTTTCTTTACATAATAAGCTACCCCTGCGGTCTGCTGATGCTTCTGGTGTTACTAGTGCGTTATCTTCCTCTCCCAATGCTTGGACGAAGGAAGCACTAAATTCTGTCACAACTATAAAAAATAACTCAATGAATGTAGCATTTGAGACCGACTATTCTCTTGTAAATAAGTTATTACCACAGAAAAGATCATGTCCTGCTAATATCAATGACGATGATTGAGTACTAAATACGTTGTCACGCAGGTTTGATGTATTTACATTCTATTGTTTTGGAAATAAACGACATCGTATTGTTTACAGAAGCTGATGGGATATAACGGTGTGTACAATTTTTTATGATTAATAATAATGTTATACGTTTTGTCTTTTAAAAAATAATTATTGTTATATTTATTTTTGGATTTTTTATTGTTTTTAGAATTTTTTATATTTTTCATATTTTGGATCAATTTGGAATTAAAATACAAAAAAGTGCTTATGACCCTTATTGTAAAGAGAGATAAATTATAACGGTTAGATTGATGAAAATCAATAGTTAAGATTTAGTAGTAAAAAATAATAAAAAAAAATACTAACTATAACCTCTTCATATTGTAAAAGTTAAATTCTGTTCTTCTTTTACCAAAAAAAAAAAAAAAATCTGTTCTTTTATTAATAAAAATTAAAAATCAAAATGTTACTCTTTTATGAAACCCAAATTTTTTATTTAGCCATTTTCTCTATGCCATTTCAGTATCAATACTCATATGGATTATTACGTCAATTTGTGAAAATTAAAATATAGCTATATCCATATAATATAAAAATTATGAATCAACTTCCTCTGAATCAATTTCTTTCCAAAATTGGTCTCATATTTATAGAATGCGTCGTACAGAGAGACAATATATCCCATTCCATAAAATTATCACGTCCGGCATCTTAATTGTCATCTACAGCACAGCACCTATCACATATAGGGGTGAAATTGTCCGTACCGGTCTACGGCTCGGTCTATGTCAGATTAAATCTGACCTAATATATTTTTTAAAATAGATTGGGTTTGGATCTTGAAAAAATGTTTAATAAAAAGGCCGTAGGCCTACTTTCACAGGGCCTGACATATAAGCCTACAGGCCGGCCTATATTATATTTTTTATTTTAAAAAAATAAAATACAATAAGTATGCCTTGAAGAAAAAATAAAAAATATAAATTCAACCAATTATAATTATTTATAACTTAATTATATTCGATTATATTTTAATCTGACTTTATTTCTTATGTAGAATGAACCAACATCTCAACATGTTAGATTGTATATATGAATATATTAAAAGATTTTTGGGAGAGGTTATACTTACTATAAGCATCATGATGTGTTTCTTGGATTCATATAGTTATTTTTATTAGATCTGATGAAATATATGTTATTTCGTTTGAGCATTTTACTTTTGAAAATGACTTAAATGCAAATTGTATGAATTTTATTATTATTCATGATTCTGTTTGAATGTTAAAATTATGATTTTTGATTTAGCAACAGAATTCGAGTATTATGTAAAATTGATTTAGCTCACGGTTAGACTCGTACTGAACTTTGGTAAGGGCAAATTAAAATTTTTTGATGTAAATTTGAACTTTTCGGGATAAAATCTAACGCAAACCCCTAATCACATTCGTAACAAAATAATTTTATGATAGTTAGAACTTAGAACTAATACCATTGCCGTGCTACTGGAGATTCACGAAAGAAACAAAAAGATTGTAAGGTTTTACCGAAACAACAACGTTAGTTCTACACAAAAGCTCGGTACACCCAAACTATTTCTTTGTCTAAAAATAAAGCCGAAGCTGAAAAGCGGCAATGTATAAGGGCATCACCAAGGAGCACTAGCCAGTTTTTGAAACGTAGTTTCGAGGCTCTCAGGGTTCATATCTTGTATGCCAATCTCTTCATCAAGTCTATTTATTGTCTGTTTAACTTGCACGAGTTTTGCCTCTAGAGCTTTCAAGTCCTCTTGAGCATGGTCTCGTTCAAGTCTTGCCTCTTTGTACCTCTTTGATTTCAAAGATAGTTTCATAAGCTGGTGTAGCCGAATAAGCAAGAAGCTGACATTCATGCCCATGGCCTCAAAGGCTTTCAAAGTCTTGTCCCATGTTAAAAAACTCTCTGGAGAGGTTGTAAGCTTACTGGCTTTAATGGCATCAGTAATATTAATAGTCTCAGAAATTATTCCAGCCACAAGTTTAGAGTTAAGACCCCCAAGAAGATGGTCATGAAGAAACGATCTCTGGCTGCAACACAGCTCGTAATACTTGGTCCGAAGGTACATGGAGAGCTCTGAATCAATAACCAAACCATTCACCACAATGCTGAATCTCTCTCTACCAGTCACTTCATCAAAACTGATAACAGATTCTGAAAATCTAATGCCATCCCAAACTTGTGAGCAAAAATCTTTACTAGTATTTTCAAGCTTATCTGATTTAGATACGTGAGCACCAAAAATCATCCCGCTATTATTTGAATCATTTCCTTGAGTAGCGTCTGAAAAATGTGACAGCAAATATAATTTATTTTCTGCTCTTTTACAAGTCCCAATTAATATCCTACTTTGATTTGCATTATAAAACAATGAGAACCATACCACACTTACCGAGAGCACCATCCACTTCGTCCTTTTCTTTTCTGCAGTCATCTAACTTAAGAAGGCCAAGAGCACCATCCATTTCATCAGACCCCTGAGATCTTATGATGTACACCTGTGGACATGTAAGATATTCAAGATCACAACTTCGAAAACAAGTATAACTTAGCATCAGCTACGACGTATTTTTTTCCTTCAAATTAAAATCCCTAACCAAACCATAAAAAAAAAAAAAACTAACCAAGCATTGGTGCAAAAAAGTGACACACCACGGAATTAAGAAACCGGCCCTTCAACCAAGCCATTACCATAAAAAATAAAACTAACCAAGCATTGGTGCAAAAAAGTGAGAATTAAGGAACTGCTGCTCCTTTTCATTTTGAATTTGTTAACTTCAAAATAAATTTTAGCTTCTTCTGTGCTTCAAAATTTTTCATCAAAACAAAAGACAAAAGTGGTAAAAATTTGTCTTGATATGCTCACTGATAATCAATTCCTACAATTACTCCCTTCAACTTGTATTGCACACTTGCATGCAAGGAAATCATAAAATGTATTGAAACAAACCTTAACACATGAATTTTCTTTGAAAGATCGAGTCATCAAACAATCACCTTAAATTTGGAAGGCTGGACCAAGTGGAATATTAGAACATCCATCTCGAGTAAGTTATGAGCTAAGGAAAACCCCCTCCATCCACCACTTAGGCCCACCTTTTGAGCAAGATATTTGGTTTCATATAGTTCCCCATTTTCATCTTCCAAAGCAATAATAGTATCAGCCTTAGGCAAATGCAACTGACAGAATTCTTTAGGAAGACCCTAGCATTAAAATATTAAATAATATGATGAATATAAATCATCCTAGCTATAGTATTAATCTGAAAATGCAAAAGCATCAAGAAAATGAGATTTACTAGCCAAAATCCCCCTGTTACATGAGACGGAAGCATGCACTTAAGAAGGCTTGGATATTCAGGAGATAGGTTAGCCTGAACCTCTTTTGCACGTAGGTAAGCAGTAAACTGAGCTTCAGAAGTATTACATGCACTATAAACGCTCCCTCTCTTTGGTCTATGCATAATACAAGTAAAAACGAGGTGTCATCTTCTTCTACCATACGTTAGGGGACCAAATAGGCAAGCAAGAAAATTAACTCACCTTTTTTGTGGATTACGACTGATAGTCTGTTCAAGATTCAAACAAACGAGGTACACAAAAAACAAGTTAGATGTTAAATGAACAATATTCTATACTTTGTTTCTAAAAAGGTTCCTTTTCTCTTATAGAGAATCCTCATAATAGGATAATAAAATTATTACATTTTTATCCACAACTGTCAAGGGGGGCTTGGGGAAGGCACCATCAATGGCAATAAGCAATAAGCAATAAACAATAAGCAATAAGCTAAGCGACAATCACCAAATAAGTGAACTTGAGTTTATGGCTTTTTTTTTTTAGTTATATGTTCTTTGTTTAGACTATGCTCATTCCTAGAAGATGCTAAACTTTTTATCAGTCACATTTTTTTTTTTTCTTTTTGAAAGCAAAGGAAAGAAACAAAACACACTAAAACTAACTACAGACTCTGGGCCTGCTAACGCCCATAACGTCTCCATTAAGGAGAGGTCTAACTCCATCATGAGGACTATCTAAAATATACAAATTCTCGTCATGGTCTTGATTATAAGCTGCCAGCCAGTCACATTTCAAAATAAGAAATTTCTTATCTGAGTATTAGTCTATGGTTACAAACCCGTTAACCCTTTCTTTGTTGGCAATCACATGTGGAGGAGCTATTTATACATGTCTTTAGAATTGGGCATTATTTCTGATGTTTTGATCATATATTTCACGGAAAGGATATATTCTTATTTTCATACCTATTTTATCTATTACTCTTTAATAATTTTATATCACAATCTCAAGAGTACAGAGAAAATACAAAGGTTAGTTAAACATAGAATACACTTTTAAATTTAAGGATAAAATATTATGCCTATTTTTTGTATGCATACTCCTCCTACTTAATTTCAAAATTGTTACATCAAAATCTCAAAAAGGAGAGAGAGAATAAAAATTAGTTAAGATTCTGACTAAAGGTATTGAAAATAAGCAGGTAGACATACAAAAAAATATATATAATATCCTATCCCTTGTAAAATAATTGTAAATTTAAAGAAAAAAAATTATATTATAAGTTCACCCCTTCAAAAGTTTGTCTGACTCTGCCATTGGCAATGACAGTGTGATATAGATATTTTCAGACGGGTTCAGGAGAAGTCTGGGACAGGTAAGTTAAATTACTCCAACTATTTTACCAAAAAATAAATTACTTCAACGGTAACAAATGGATCCAACACCATCTTACAACCCAAGGGGCAGAGATAAGAGAGAATAGGAAAGAAAGTGAAAGTAAAAAACTAATTTAACACAAAAAGCTTTAGTTGTTGGATAATAAATTTATATTTCTCTAACACGCCTTTTCACATGAAAGTTTATCGAGAAGATGATGCATTAGATCTAGTCTATCTATGCTCGTAATAATTAATGGGAAAAAAGTATAATTATAGAAATAAAAGTATAAGTGGTTCCCACATATAAGAGGAGAGAAAAAAATAATGGTGAGACCCAACCCCTTTTTATGTGTAGGAAAATTGTTTATCTCATGTTAAATGAGATAAACATAACTCATAATTAATTATTATTATTAGTAAGAGAAAAGAGGGGTGACGATTTAACTTGTGACATCATGTAAAAATCATGGGAAAAATTTACCAGTACACTCGCGGTTTGCTTCAGAATCAACTGTACCCTGAGATTTTTTTATCACATATGCTCCTATGTTTTGTAAAAAATAAAAAATCATAGGAGCATGTCTGATAAAAAAATATACCTTTTGCAAACTAAAAGACATACATGATAAGAAAAATCACAATGAAGCAAACCGGTGAATTTTTTCCAAAAATCAATACAACACAAAAAAAAAAAAAAAAAAGCCCTGAAGATACAGTCATGATTTTATATTTTTTTTAACATTAACTTTTTATATTTCTCTAACACTAACTAAAGCGCATAGCGATGCTCACTTGCTTTAGAGGATCAGCTGGGTTGAGTTGCAGTGTCTTTTTCCGAAAGAACTTTGCTTTAGGTAGCGTAACTCTCTTGGCCTGCAACGTGTAAGGAATATTTACAATGAAATGCACAGTTAAAATAAAACAAGAAGTGGAAAGGAAACTAGAGAGGAAGAGAAAGAAACTGATAAATTGTTGGCAGGAAAACCTTTGAAGGCCTATCCCCGTCGCTGGGTTTTTTAACTACAGCCATGGATGAAGACAGGGCTAGCTCTCTTTACTTAGGAAGAAAGGTGATCATATAATTTATAACAAGCGGTAGCAAAAAGCAAAAAGCAATACAATAAATAAAGGGTTTTATAAGAGTTATTTTGAAGACTAATTGTGTTATGTCACAGATATTCGTTTTGCGTGTCAGAAATTTTTTTATTGCGGGCCCACAGAATATTATGTATGTAAGAAATTTCATAAGGTCATATTAAATAAAAGATGATAAATCCATAAATAAAAGGGAAAAATTATTCTCATGACATAAGATTTTTCACTCACACACTCTTCAATAATTATATCAATTTAGGTGTTAGAACCCGCATATTTATTTTTATTACAGGATATAACTCATCTTCTCTGATATTAATAAAACACTAAATAAAAATATATTTATCTCATTGCATTTGCTAATCAAGTCTTTAGTATTACAAGAATGGGTTTAAAATTTCTCCGGTGAATGGTCTCCTGCCATAGACCCATAGAAATTCGAGCTGCATTAATTAATTTTTTCAAGTTTTTTGTGGTGGTGGGACCACTGAAATTTTTTGTCTTCAAACTTCTCCGTTCACGGGAGACCAAATAAAAAATAAAAAAATTTATGATATGTTTGATTGTGTTTTTTTTTATTCTTAAAACTATTTTATAGAATAATTATGAATAGAGTTATTTCCTGTATTTTTTTTGAGAGCTAAAAATCAAAATAAAAAATAAAAATAACTCAGATATGTTCTTTAAATTTGATTCTAAAAACAAAAAAACAGTTATAATTTTTATTTTTTTTACAAAATAGGCTTACCAAACGATTTTTTTTTTTTCTGAAAACTAAAAAACTGTTTTTAAAAACAGGAATCAAACAGAGCCTTATTGTTTTTGTGTTGATATTGTGTGTTCACGCTTACGAGAGGATTTATTATGGACCAGGATCATCATTTTTTAGGTGATCCCTTAGTGTAAATAAGATGATAAAATGAGAAAAGTGGGAAAATAATAAGGGCAAAAAAGAAAAGAAAAAATTAATATTGTGAGAGGGAGCACCAAATCATTGAGTAGTCCTGAAACACATTAAATATTTCCCACGCTTACATGACAACAATATTAGTCATTAAATATTTTATAAATTATTTTAATGTTCCCTATTACTTTTTGTATGAAAAATTGTTAAGCTTATCAATAGTGTTTGTTATTATGTCCATTGAGTGAAAAAATATTTAATATCTACTAACATATTAAAGGGAAACCAAAAAAGCTAACATGTCAAACTCTCTTCCAATTTCAGTTTTGTGTCCACATTGTGTGTTTATACTTGCATGCCAATAATGTTAGTCATTAATTATCTTATCGACTATTTTAATGCTTCCAACTACTTTTTGCATGGAAAATTGTTAAGCGTACTAATAGTGTTTGTTATTATGTCTATTGAATAGAAAAATATTTAATTTTGAATTTCATGGGTATGAAAAGAGTTTCGCATTTAATGCTTTTGTAGCGATATATATATATATATATATATATATATATATATATATATATATATATATATATATATATATATATCCACTTCCAATGGCTCACATTGTTACGAAATTAGAGCCCTTAGATAAAAATAGGATCATCAGACAAGATTAAGAGTGTAACTTACACTGCTGTAAGATGATCCTAACCATATATATATATGGGTTAGGATCATTTTACACCAGTGTAAGTTACACTCTTAATCTTGTCCATTAATCCCACTTATATCTAAAGGCTCTAATTTTTTAGTAATATGAGCCATTGGATACAAGTGTATCAATAGTTAGGGTTGGCAAAACGGGCCAACCCGGCTCGACCCGGCCCAACCCGCGTTGAGCCCGAAAAAAACGAGTCGGGTCGGGTTGGCTCGAAAAAAAAAATGAGCCAGAAAATCCAACCCGGCTCGACCCGAGCCGGGTTAGGGTTGGCTCGCGGGTTAGCTCGATAATCAGCTCGCGGGTTGGCTCGTGAAAAAGCTCGCGGGTTGGCTCAAAAAAAGCTCGCGAGTTAGCTCGAAATGATGCCAGTGGGTTGGCTCGCGGGTTGGTTAGCTCAAAATATTGGCTCGCGGGTTGGCTCAAAAAATTTAATTTTTGTGGTTTGTTCTGCTGTATAAAATTATCAACACTGTCAAAACTATTGATTGCCTAATGGATAATGTTCTCACCACCAACTTGTTCAATGCACTCCTTAAATTTGATCATTCTTGATTTTGAGCCTTTTATATATTTAACACTCTCTCTAATCCGAGACAAGGCATCATTTGCAACTTTTACTCCATCTTGAACAATCAAATTCAATATGTATGCAGAACAACGCACATGAAAAAATTTCCCATCATATAACAACAATTTTTGCATATTCAATTGGCTTCTCAAACCACCAACCATAAAGTCATTTACAGTTGCATTATCCAAAATAATGGTAAAAATCTTCTTCTGTATGCCCCATTCCTTTAACAAACCAAGTATTTTATGAGTCAATTCAAATCCAGTATGAAGAGGAGGCATGTGACGGAAGGAAATAATTTTATTATTCAGCTTTCAGTTGACATCAATGAAATGGGCAGTTAAGCAAACATAACCCTAAAAAAAAAAAAAAAAGAGTAACCCGCGAGCTGGCTCGTTCAACCCGCGAGCTGGCTCGTTTGAGCTCGGGTTGGCTCGGGTCGGGCTAAATCGAGCTGACAGCTCATTTTGACCAACCCAACCCGGCTCGTTTTATGCGGGTTACGAGCCAACCCGACGGGTTGGCTCATTTTTGCCACCCCTATCAATAGTCAAGATTGAGTGTAAGACTTCTAACTCTTACACCGGTGTAAGAATATCCTGCCCCTATATATATATATATATATATATATATATATATATATATATATATATATATATATATATATAATAAATTTAAATATAATATAAAATTATATATTAAATGAAAAAATATTTAAAATTATAAAAACATATGCAGAGTTGGTAAAAAAATAATTTAAATTTGAAATTTAACTGCAAAAAAATAAAAATGACTTATTTATAAATAAATTAAAATTTTAACTTAAAAAAATAATACAGATGGAGAGAGAAAATTCGTACAAGTATTTTTCTAAAAGAATATTTAACAAAAACGTTTTAAATATATGTGTATAACTAATATAAAAATTATAAATTAAAAGATAAAAATTAATTTTTCAAAATATATGTATAATCAATACAAAAGAATTCAAATTTTTATATTAAATAAAAAATGATTTCTCTTATTCGCTAAAAAATAAATTATAAAAATTTAATTACTATAAAAATGACTAACCATTAAGTGACCAGTTACCATTCAACTTTTGCATTGTAAAAAGATATTTGTCATTAAGTATTTTACGGACAATTTTAAAGTTTCCCACCACTTTCTGCATGAAAAATTGTTAAGCCTATGAATAATGTTTATTATTATGTCTATTGGGTGAGAAAATATTTAATATTTAAAATTCAAACTTTTTAAATTTGAATTTCAACTTGATAGGTAGGAAAAGAGTTCAACATTTAATGTTTATACAGTGTGAAAAAAGATATATAATAAATCTAAATTTAATATAAAATTATAGATTAAATGAAAAAATTAAAATTCTAAAAATATATGTATTGTCGATAAAAAAATTTAAATTTGAAATTTAAATGCAAAAAATAAGAAATAACATTTTCATATTATAAAAGAAAATAAATTAAAACTTTAAATTTTACAAAAAGAGAAAATTCCAACACGTTTAAAAGGTCAGCCTGCTAAACGGGTGAGTTAGCCCGCCAACACGATTTTATAATTAAATTAAAATTTCTTTTCATCTTTATAATTAAATTACTAAATCTGATTTTAATTTTGTAAATAATAATTTGTAAAGTTCCAAATACAAAGGCTACAAATCCTAGCCAAAAAGTAATTATCTACTCTTATTAATTGCTCAATTAAAATAAATGACCATTCAATGTTTTGCAGTATATTATTATTATTATTATTATTTTGGTAAGCACAGTATATTATTATTTTAATGCTATTTAGCTTGCCAACTATGAAGTGTTCGTTAGAATATTAAACGTTGTAACTTAAATATTTTTTAACTCTTCATCTAATAGATATATCAAAAATACACACATCTCAAAGAATCGATTTAGAGGCAACTACATGCTGATATAAAATGCTAACTTTTAGATGTGGTAAAATGTGTTCAGCTCGCCCTGCCCGCCAACATGTTTTTTTACATATATATATATACTGTATAACAAATCCATCTTTGTGTGGCTAAGATAATTGGATTTAGTGTTATAAATATTTCATAAAGAAGCATCTAAACAAAATGAACAATCAGATTGATAAATGAAAGTTCATATCTGATAAATATTAAAAGAAGCCGAGCCAAACTACATAATTTTTGAACGACTACAAGACAAGCCAAAATACAATGATATACTTTTACGATTTGCGTTAACTTTGACGAGACAAACACATGGAATGAGTTTTATTTATTTATTCTTTAACTAGTGTTATTATTACACTTACGATCAAAAGAATGAGTCATGATATCGAATTGCGGAGTAATACCCGCCAATTCTTTGAAAAAAATCAAATAATTGAATATATATACTTAAAAACAAAGTAAAATTACACTTATAATTATATTTATTTATTTTTAATTTATGGGAAAAATATTTATCCTTTTAAATGACACAACTTATATCCTTTCACTCTCACAAAGAGGTGGGACCACACCTTTATTTTTTTATCAATTCTCTCTCCTTCTTTATCTATCCATTTCTCTCTCTTAAAATGACACAACTTTACATCCTTTAAAATGACACACACTTTATCCTTAAATTATATGTGACTTCAAAATATAAATCAGGTAGAACTTATTAATTTTTAAATTAAAAACTTTACATGGTGACATAAAATATTAATAGTTAGAGGTAGCAAATTGGTCTCGACCTAGAGGGCCGATCCACCCTGCTCGCCAACACATTTTTCTTCTTCTTATATTTACTTGTTTAACAAATCCGTCTTTGTGTGGCTAAGTGTTTGTTAAAATATTAAACGTAATAACTCAAATATTTGCCAACTATTTATCTAATATATATATCACAAATACACACACTTCAGAAAAGTTGATTTAGAGACAACTTTTCATTTATTACATGCTGATATAAAATGGGTTAGCTCGCCAACACATTGTTTCTTCTCTTATATTTACTGTCTAAAAAACCATGCTAATATAAAATGTTGACAGTTAGAAATGGAAAAATATGCTCGGTCCGGAGGGTCGTTATTATCTAACTAACACCGTGAGATACCTAACTCCAACTTTTTGTACATGTAGAGTTGATAAATATTTGAGTTAGTACGTTTAATATTCTAACAAACACTTCATAGTTGAAGTTAAATGTGGTAATCCAAAAGACCATTCATTACCTTAATTGCATAAAATACAGTGATATACTTTTACAATTTATGTTAATTTTTACGAGATAGACAAACCGATTTCTTTTTTCCTCTTGCATCGCACGGGTAATACACTAGTATTAATCATAAACCATAGATTGAAGTACCTATCCATAAAAGTACTCCCTTACTTTTTTTATATTTTATAAATCACATGTATTATTCACGGGAGATAATTTTTTCGAGACGGATTCAAGATTAAAGCTTTAAACACATCCCATAAATAATATTGGGGAGGATCGAATATATACTCTCTCACCTCTATCTGCTTAGCTCTTATGGGATAAATGAGTCACCATCATTTGCTAATACCCCCTTACTCAATTGTATAAAAAAAAAGGACATAATATTCATAGTTTTCCTCACCTTCTCCTAAAACAAATTGTATGATAATAAAATTTTCATTATAGTAAGTCTTGCTTTATTATTTTTCCCAAATAAGTTTCGATCAATTTTTTTTATCTTTTTATACGATGTTATTGATAACAAACTTTTTTGAGTAAATACCCCTTTTCGTCCCTGGCAATTTTCTCGAGGCACATTTTAGTTCCGAACAATAAAAAAGGCTCATTTTAATCCCTAATATTTGAAAAAAGGGTCACGTTTGTCCTTCCGTTAGTTGGCATTTGACGGCCCAACTAACGGAGCACACGTGGACCGCTACTTTGCTGAGTCACCGTTAAGTATGCCAGCGTGGAAGTAATACGACGTCATTTTGAACATGCCTTATGTCTTCTTGGAGTTTTGGACAGCTGACCCTAGCATCGAAGGTCCTATTTGGTCCCTGACAAATTTTCGAGGCCCTATTTGGTCCTTAACACAAAAAAATGGACATGAACACTGCAAGGCTATCATGACCTGTTTATATTCAAATTGTTATTTGTCTTTGACTCTTACCTGGCATTTCTCCTCCTTCTTTCCCACCTACCCAGACTCCAAACTTTTTTGTGATGAAACAGAATAACCATTTTTTTAACCCTAATTGAGGAATTCAACCATAAAGTAGACTATAGATAAATATATGTCTCCAAAACTCCTTTCAAGGAATCTAACACTTCAAAAACCCAGTAGACAATTCATAGTTGAGTGATTTACATTATGCCTGCCTAGATAATAGATGAAAACCCCTGCCCCCATCTCATGCCCAAGAAAACAAACAAGGTAACTATTACGCAGCAAGGTCTTTGTGTGACATTGATTAGCATTTACTAGCTTCCAGAAATAAAAAGATAGGATTAATATCAATTGGTCCTTATTAGTATCGATCAGCATAGCATTATTGACTTTATCTTTTAGTATGCATTAGTATTTTTATTGGCCTTACCTTTTTAGCATTTACAATGTTGTTATAAATACCACAATGACTGAATGGAAGACAACAAGAAACTACTTCCTTCCAATCATTCTCTTCTCTCTCTCCCAATCAATCTCTCATTCTCACCTCTCTCCCTCTTTCTCTTCTTTATCATTTTTATTGCTGACTGGAATGCATCTCGATGCACCTATTGCCACTTGGTACCAAGGTAAGGCAACAAATAACCTCCTGCCCAAATGGGATGCATTTGTTTGTACTATCAGTCGCCTCCTTGGCCCCTCTGAGTATGAGAGTCCCATCGCCCTCCTCACTAAGTTGTCTCAGATTGACTCCATCCTCGATTACCGAGACGTCTTCAAGAACCTTGCCATCCAGTTTCATGGTCTTTATCAAGAGTGTTTATGTAGTTTTTTTTTTTTTGATATATAAGGAGGGCCTAGCCCAGCAAAACTACAACTGCAACTGATGCATGCTAACATTCACATGCTCTTTCAGTAAATTCAAACTAAAAACATTCCAAATCAAAGCTAAACTATCAGGAGGAGAGTCAAACAAGCATAACTCATCATCCTTAAAATCTAACCCTTTCTTAGCAAGAGAGTCAGCTAAGACATTGCAATCTCTAGGGACAAAACCCACACTAAAATGCTTAAATTCTTTGGCTAAAATCCTAATCCTGTCTGTTAAAAAACCAAACCTGCAGCCCACAGCCTCTTCCCCAATGCAAGCTATGGCTTCCTTGCTGTCACTTCCCACCCAAGCAGTATCCAGACTCAGATGTAAAGCTAATTTGAGCCCCTGCAAGATAGCATAAAGTTCAGCTTCCAAGGGAGAGGTAGCCCCTATACCATAAGCGAAACCCTGCCTCCAAGTTCCACTAGATGAACAAATAAAACCTCCACAAGCACCTCTTTTGGTAGCTAAATTAACAGCCCCATCAACATAGATTCGAGCTTCAGGATACAAAATCACAGGACCAGATATGCACTTATACAGGTCACCAGACTTCAAATCAAAAGGCTCCTTATTTCTACTCCTCTTCATATCCTTCAAATAACCCAAGATTCTATCAACTGGATCCTGAGGCCTAGAAAATAAATCCTCATGGACAGAAGCATTCCTCCATTGCCAAATGAACCAGCAAGTCACCACAAACACTTCATTCCAAGAATGCCAGAGATAAGAAGAAAAAGGCTTAGCTAGGTTAACTTTAAACCACTCCAGGTCCTCTACACACAGAAAACTGTTAGGGATCTTACCAGCAAACCAGATCTCCCATATATTCCTAGAAAATCTGCAATCCCTTAGCATGTGCATCAAAGTTTCACTGCCCTGAATACAGATGGGGCAAACAATTTCTCTACCACTCCAGAGACTAGTGATGCTCCTCACTGGCAGCTTATTGAGGCAAGCTAGCCATAAGAAGACAGTCAATCTATAAGGTCCTTTCCAATTCCAAACTAAGGACCAGACTTTATCCCTCTCCAGGTTAGGCTCAATCAGAAGGCAATAAGCATTTCTGACCACTGATTTACCTGAAATTAATCTCTTCCAGCAGAGCCAGTCATCAGAGCAACTGGAATTAGGCACAGCAATCTTGCTCAATCTACCACAAATAACAGGATCCAGAAATTTCCCCAAGTAGTTCCAATCCCAATCTTTCAAACAAGTGTCAACCACATCACACACCTTCAAATGCAGATCAGAACAAGGAGGTTTTACTGATGAAATTTCCAGCAAGGATTTCTGCCATCCACCCCAAAGATCAGTCCAGAAAAAGATAGATTCACCATTCCCAACATTCCATTCCAGGTTCTTGTCAATCTTGCTTCTGGCAGCAACAATATGCTTCCACAAACCCGAATCACCACTCTTGGAAATTAGAGTTCGATTAGGATCAAGCTTTCTACCATACTTTCCAAGCAAAACTTGAACCCAAAGACTATTTTTATCCTCAACAATCTTCCAAGCCAGCTTATGCATAAATGCCTCATTCTGAAGCCTAAGGTTGATAATTCCCAACCCACCACACTCCTTTGGTTGACACATCTTCTCCCAAGCTACATAATGGGCTTTTTTCTTGGATTCCACATCACCCCATATAAAATTCCTCTGCAGAGACTCAATCTCCTTACAAACATGAACAGGTATAACATTGTTCTGCATATGATAACAAGGAATGGCTGATATGACACTTTTAGCTAAAGTGATTCTTCCTGCCAAAGAGAGACACTTGGATTTCCAACCTTGCAATCTCGATTGGACCCTAGTTATGACCTCCGAGTAATGACCCCTCCCAATTCTGCCATGTCTAAGCAAAGAACCTAGATATCTGCCAAGATTCTTGACAACTTTGAAGTCACTGACATCTGCAATAGTCTGCAAGGTTTCCATATCTGTGTTTCTAGAGAAGTAAATACAAGACTTCTCAAAGCTAACACATTGACCAGACATCTTTGAAAACTTGGCAAGACAATTGATGATACAGTTGAGTTGGCTTAAAGAAGCTTCAGCAAACAAAATTATATCATCAGCAAACATAATATGAGAGATTTGAGGACCAGATCTGCCAGCTCTAATGGGATTCCACCCTTTACCCTCCACTTCATCCATGATTAAGTGAGTCAGCTTCTCCATACACAAAACAAAGATATAGGGCGATAAAGGGTCTCCTTGTCTGATTCCCCTTTGAGATTGGAAACTAGGGGTTCTAGTACCATTCCAAAGCACCTCCATAGTTGGGCTGGTTATACATCCCATAATAGCTTCCACCAAATAACCAGGGAAATTCAACTCCACCAGAACAGATCTAATAAACTTCCAACTCAGTTTATCATAGGCCTTTTCTAAATCAATCTTGATAGAGAAGAAGCCCTTTCTACCTGTCATTCTGTGCATAGTGTGGATGAGCTCTTGGACAATGATTATATTATCCTGAATGTGCCTCTTAGGCACAAAACTGGCCTGATTAGGAGAGACCAAATCTTCCAACAAAGGTTTTATTCTATTAGCCAGAATCTTGCTGAAACCTTTATAAATGGAATTACAAAGAGCTATAGGCCTGAATTGCTTCATCAGGCAAGGCCTTTCCACTTTTGGGACAAGGACAAGGAGGGTGTGATTAATCTCCCCAAGCTTATCAGGGTTCTCCATGTAATACTGCATGCTGAAATTAACCTGACCTTTAAGAATCTCCCAGAAATTTTGATAGAACAATGCTGGATACCCATCAGCCCCTGGGGCTTTCAAAGGAGGCATTTGAAAAAAAGCTTTTCTCACTTCTTCTTCAGTAACCCCTGCTGCCAAAATCTGACTATGCACTTCCCTAATATTCGGCCAAGTGTTATTGGTTTGGATCCAGAAATCCTCACCCTCAGTTTTCTTGAACAGATTAACAAAGAAACCCCTTGCTAGATCAATAAGTTTATCATCATCAGAAACCCATAAACCCTTATCATCCTGAAGTTTCAAAATCTTATTCCTTTTCCTCCGAATGATAGTACTAGTGTGGTAGAATCTAGTATTCCTATCACCATCCCTTATCCACTCACCCCTGGATTTTTGGAACCAGATTTGTTCCTCTAAATCAAGGATGTCTTCAAGCTCCTTTTTTAAACTAGCTTCCAATTCCTCAAACTGACAGCTATTGTAAGAATTAACACTCTTCTGAATTCCTTCCATTCTAGCAATGATCCTGTTCTTCCTTAAATGAGTGAACCCAAAAATGTTCTTATTCCAATCTTTCAACAAAGGAACAAGAGCTTTTAGGTTATCCAGCAACCCAATAGAAGTAATCCAACTAGCTTTCAGAAAAGGTAAGAACCTTGAGTCATTTTGCCAAGCAGCCAAATACCTAAAAGGCCTCTCTTTCCAGTTACTTTCCTCTTTTAACAATCTGACTAGGATAGGGTTGTGATCCGAAAAAAGCCTAGGCAGAGTGATAATATCAGCCTCCTCAAAGGCTGCTCTCCAGTCCTCATTGCCCACTGCTCTGTCAAGTCTTTTGTAAACTCTTTCCAAGTGTAAGAATTTCGGCCCCTTCCAAGTGAATCTATTACCTCCACCTCCCAAGTCCAAGACCCCACAAGAGTTGAGCATACTGGCAAACTGATTGCATCTATTAATATCCACAGGTCCTCCTCCTTTCTTCTCAGAAGCCATGGCTACCTCATTAAAGTCCCCAGTAAGAAGCCAAGGACCATCCAAACCCCTGCCCAGAAGCTTAAGTTCCTCCCAAAGTAACTGTCGAAATTTAACTTGAGGGCTAGCATAGACAGCAGTCCAAAAGAACCCCTGCAAATCTGGGAATTCCACCCACACATGAACAAACTGATCATGTTTAGCAACCAGCTTAATAACAACATCCCTGCTATTCCATAACAGCCAAATACCACCAGCAAAGCCATGAGCATCAACAATAATATAGTTAGAGAAGCCTAAACTACGAATAATTTTGATAGCTTTAGAGCCACTCACTCTAGGTTCGAGAATGGCAGCCACTCCTATACTATATTTCCTACAAAATCTGGAAAAAATATTCTTAAACTGCTTTTTAGCAGCACCCCTACAGTTCCAGGTAAAAACATTCATCATGAAGATTGGTTAATTTGCAAGTTTTCAAAGCACTTGCTGCTCACTACATGCTTAATAGAACAAGCTAACCCATTTCCAGGTATCTCCTTATCAACAACAAGCTGACAATCAACAGCCATAAGAGAATTAACAGGCTCTTCATGAGAAAGTTCAAATTCCATACCTGATTGGCTCACCCCCTCCTTACTTACCTCAGGCAAACCTGAATCAGGAGGCTCTGGTTCAATTCCCACACCTACAAAGCAAACATGCTCTTCTTCCTTGTACTCCTTAAACCGATCCCCAACTCCCTCCACCAAAGTATCTTCCACAGCCATCATCAAGTCCCCCCAAAGCTGACTCTTGTTCTGATCCCCACTGTTCTGGCTATGCATCTCCATCGGAGGCTGCCCCACCGAAAAGCTAGCTGAAGCCACACTAGCAGGGCAGTGAATAGCAACTCCCTTGCCTTTGTCAGGAGTCTTCTTGACAAGAAGTTTTTTACTAGAGGTAGCAGCATTTTTTCCTCCAGCTCTCCTAGATTGAGTTGGACCTTCAGCAGCAAATTTCATGCCCCCAACAGGGGAATTAGCCTGACTCCTCCCAACCACATTCTCCTTAAAGCCAGGACTGCTATTGACCTTAACTGCAGTCTCCTTCGATGGTTGTTTCTCCTGAGAAATAACAGTAAGCCTAATTGGTTTATCATTCTCTTTAGTACTTTTCTTATTAGAAATATCTTTTCCAAATTTCCTACTAACTGGAGCTTCCTTTTTCTGGTAATTCTGTTGACTTTGCTTCCTCCTCTGGACCACCATCCAGGGTCCTACTCCAAGGCTTTGCTGATCTACCACCTCTTGATGAGTAGGACCACCCTCCTCTGTACTTGGTTGCTTAGGCTTGGCATAATCAGGGCATGATTCAGCATTGTGCCCATATCTACCACACTTGAGGCAAATAAGAAATAAACCTTCGTACTCCACTTTCTTCTTACGGCCATCAAGAGTATATTCTCCCCGCAGAGGCTTTGAGAGGTCCACTTCAATGCACACTCTCGCAAATCTGGCCCTGTCCCCTATAGACGTTGTCCTATCAACCTTCAGCACCTTCCCAATAACCGTTCCCAGCTGACTCAGGAAAGGAAACTCACAGTACTCTTGAGGCACTCCAGGAAGACGAACCCATGCTGCTACCTTATGTATATTTGCACTGTCAGGATCAAAGCAAGGCTCCCATTTACGCGTAGCAAGGTAGTGGCCTAGGATAATCCAAGGACCAGCAGTGATGGCTAGATTAAGGTCTTCAAGCGAGCTGAACCTTACCGAGAAAAAATCATTCCCCAAATCTGCCACCGTAATGCCACCAGCTTTGGCCCAAAGAGATTCGAGCCTCTTCTTCATAAAACCCACCCCAACTTTCTTCCCCAATAGCTTGACAATAAGGGCGTTCCTCCATCGTTGACGCATTCTCGCCCTTGCTTCCTTGTTGCTCCTAATCTCCACTGATCCATCATCTCTGTAGATCGTTTGAAAACCCCAAACTGAGATCTCACCCAAATTTGGGTCCAGAGGCTCCAAGTCTGGCTCCTCTTCCTCAACTAACCAGGGAAGAGATTCCCCAGCCACACCGTTCTCCTTCCCGGTAACCTCAGCAAAGGATCGAAGCTTAGCCTTCCCTGGATCTACAGATTGGAAATCCTGGACCGCTTCCCTCATACGCACCTCAGTCTGAATCTCCGCTCCATTCTTCGTCCTCTTAATACTTTTCCTCTCCATCAACAAAGCATCATCACTTGCTTCCTCAGAATTCTCCATTTCAGATCTCCAAAGTAGAAAAACAAAGAAAAAACCCTAGCAGACACCAAGAAAGACACACGCGTGAGACGACGCGCCTAACCCATGATTTCTTCCCAATCGACGGCTATTTTACTCCGATGTTAGGACGAAGACTGAATCATGTTTATGTAGTTTGTTTATCTCTAGCTTGCAACTTCGAGTGCGTATGGCGATCCATGCTCATCTTCCTGTTGACTTGCATGATGCATTTGCATGGGAACACATGTATAGGACTCAATTCAATGAGTCATTCCTCAGCAACGCCTATTTCAGCAGCCACCCAAGGCAACACCAAGTCCGACAAACCCAGCTGCTTCCCATTCACATGGAGGATGAATCACTACCGCTCGAGCCCATCGAACCAAATCCACCTAAACCATTCACATGACGTGTCTCGACTTGAGGACAAGTTGCATTTCCATAGGGGGAGGGAATGTTACGCACCAAGTTTTTCGCGTAATATCAATTAGCATTTATTATGATCAAATAATTGCCTCTCTTTCCCTTCTCCTCTGTCATTTCTTTGCAATTAAACCACCCCTCTAGAAATTCACTTAACAGTAGCCATCACAGAGATGGTTTCTCAAGTCAGTGTGTTTAGATTCTGGGACAGTAAGTAGGTCAATTGAATTATTCACTTGCCATTCCCCCACTTCAGAAGACAAACATTTTATGAATTATCACCCATCCATTACAAATTCCCTCACAATCTTACATCACAAGTCATGATCAATTAATTTCCCCATCACCCTATCGGCCCCTTTAAAAACTGTTCCCTAGCCAATCCAAATTAACGTGAAACTGAGACACTATAAACTACAAAGTATATGCTTTCTAAGAACTTTTGAAGAAAAAAAAGGTATTGAAAACCCTCTTCTACCATACATGATCACCAATCCTTTTGGCAAAAGCCTTAAAGAGTCTTACCAGTCCCCACCCAAACTATGAGAAAAATACAAACAATTTCACAGATCCAAAAAGCAAGGCCGGGGATTTCATAGCAAATCCCCCACAGAAAAAGTCTACCAGAATAAAGAATAATTAAAACTAACGAAAATCTAATATGATAATGAATGTTAAAACAGTGATTGAAAAAAATAACAAAATAAAAAATTTCAACGTAGAGAATCAAAATATAGAGAAAAATTGGTAGATATGTGAAAGGTTGAAAACATGTTCATTATGGAGTGAATTTGTTCAAATAATTGACTCCACTTTGCAGGCTTGAAAACACACTGAATTATGGACTAGAGAGAGTTTGGGCTGTTAGATATATGAAAGGTTCTCCTTGGTAAGCATTTTTGCATACTTTCTTTTTTTAGTGCTAAAGACCAAATAGGGCCTCAATAAATTTGTCAGGACTAAATAGGCCCTTCGATGCTAGTGTCAGCTGTCCAAAACTCCAAGAAGACATAAGGCATATTCAAAACGACGTCGTATTACTTCCACGTTGGCATACTTAACGGTGACTCAGCAAAGTAACGGTCCACATGTGCTCCGTTAGTTAGGTCGTCAAATGCCAACTAAAGGAAGGACAAACGTGGCCCTTTTTTTTAATATTAGGGACTAAAATGAGCCTTTTTTATTGTTCGGGATTAAAATATGTCTCGTGAAAATTGCTAAAGACAAAAAGGGATTTACTCAACTTTTTTTTTGCAAGAGTATCCGTAAAGTCTTTCAAAAATGAGTTTAAATTGTCTTCTTTTATAGAAGACAATTATCTTATGCTAGTGAGGCATAAAAAGTTGTGCCTCTCTTTTTTTATTTTTTTTATTTTAAAAAATGGTGGGACCCACATATTTTATTTCTATGCATGAGATAAGCTATCTTTTATTAAAGGAGATTAATAGATCCCTTCAAAAATATACCCAAACCATCTTAAAATAGATTCTATTTTTTCAGCCATCGATATTAGTACTCTTGCCTTTGGTTGGATATATTGACTTTTTATTTATGGTATTACTCTTGCCTTTGGTTGGATATATGACCGGAGATCCATTCTAATTAAATCCTCATTTCCATGCTTTTATTTATGGTCATGATGATTATGTGTCGGTCAACGTTGTACCTGTTACAATATTATACACATTTTTCAGGGATAAGCGTGATAAAATTATTTCAATTTAAGCAATGAGTGTGGATATTCTAATTATAAAAAATTCTTATTATTAACTTACTACCCATCATTTTCTCATGAGAGAGATAAAAAAATTTTGCAGAGAGAGAATGAGCCATCTTGTTAAAAAGTTTTTCCAAAGAGAGAGAAGACTCTTAGTTGTTGAATGCGAGTCACTACATAGGTGGAATTTGATAAGCTCCTTTAGGCCCGCCAAGGAGAAGGATTAGTTGCTATTTCTGTCTCCAATGGTGATTAGATATGTAGTAAGTTAGTTGTAGAAAATTTTGGTAGTAAGAATATCCCTCCTCTTAAACAATTATCTGTTTTTATTCAAATGATACAAAAAATTATAATAACTTAACTGACATTATACAGGATCTTCATAATTGGAAAACAATTTCACTTTCTTTAATCTCTATTACAATTTTCTATCCTCGTTTCTTGCTTGGACCAAAGTAACTTTAAATTATGTATTTATAAAAGAAACGATCATTTGTGGAGATGCATCCAACAAGATTGGGGTCAATTATATGGGTCTTACTCAATTTAATTTTTTTTTAAAGAAAAATATTTTTTACATCATCTTTCATCGCAATAAAAACTATACACAATGGCTATAACATGTTACCATTTCTGGATCAACCAGACATCTCTCTCATTATTTCTCTAAGTTATAGGCTAGTTGTCTGACTTAAGTTCTGGATATTCTACAGCAATATGGAGCCAAATTTCAAATTTCAAATGTTGTCGCTTCTTTTTATGCAACTTCAATGAGTGTCCTGTCATCTTGACAAGAAAATATTATGTAAATAAATATAAAAATATAATAAACAGCAGAGGATAAGGATACGGTATAGGATAAAAAAAAATTAAAATATTATTATTTAAATAAAAAATTATGAATATATAATAATTTAAAATCAATTTATGAATTTATAACAATTAGTCGCACCCAAATAAGACGTAATAGGGTACATGGTCGTGCCTAAATTCGGTGCAACTCACTCGATGTTGATGGATATATGGCACACAAAAATTAACAGATTGATCATAAAATTTTAGAAAATTATAACTTTTGACTCGGATGTCCGAATTAGGTAATTTTTTTATTTCACTTAACATTTCGAGATATACACAATGACATCTCATTGAAGTGGATTTGATTAAAAAAATTTACAACAATGGTGCCACCCCAAGAGTTCAAATTTACGTTAAAATTTCATAAAATAATAACTTTTGATTCGGGAATCTAAATTAGATATATACTTTTTATTGCACAACTTTTTGAGACCTACGCACTGAAAAGTTCACGAAGGATTATTTGTTGGTACTGAAAAAGTAAAATTTAAATACCATCATTCACAAAGATAAAATTTGTCAAACGGGGCACAAAGAAGTATTTTTTTAGGGACTTTTTCCCCATATCCTCTCGTGGATTTGTCAACGCGTAATTTTCGAAAAATTACATGGAACAAAAAAAATTACCTGATACGGATACCTGAGTCAAAAGTATGGCATTCCGAAGTCTTTCGGTAAAATATCAAAAATTGAAAAAAATATTAGAAGTATTTTTGACCAAATCTCTATTTAATGAGATGTCATTGCATAGATTTCGAAAAGTTATATAAAATAAAAAAGCATCTGATTCCGACATCTGAGTCCAAATTTATGACATTCTAAAGTTTTACGATAAAATATTCAAATTTCGAAAAAATATTGGAATTTTTTTTTGATAAAATCCCCTTCATTGAGATATCATTGCGTAGATTTCGAAAAGTTAAGTGGAATCAAAAATAAAATTATCTGGTTCAGATACCCGAATCAAAAGTTATGATCTTTTGAAGTTATACGGTTAAATTATTTACTTTTTTGTGCTACATGTCAGCACAGAGTGAGTCGCGCCAAAATTGAGCGCGACTGTGCACCCAAATTTGGCTCGACCATGTACCCTATTGCACCTAATATGAGCGCGTGGTCACGTTTATTTTGAGCATGATTGAGTGCAATAGATAAGTTGTTTTAAAAATACTATGTTTTAGTAATTTTTTATTTAAATGATAATATTTTATTTTTTTCCCCACAATATAGTGTTAAAATTATAATTTAAAAAATAGATATTAAAAAACTACTTTGTATTTAAGAATAATATTTTCAAACTAATTTAAAAAATTAATGTTATAGGCTTGTGTTTTAAAAGAAACTGTTTGCAATAAAATTATAGACATAATTTTTAAATATATAAATTTTGTATTTTGAAATGAATTCTGTTCACCTTAACCTTTCCTCCAATTCATTTTTATTTTAGGAAAAACTTTATTTCCATTCTTTGTGAATTCATGATGTATCACTTAATCGATTGTTATTTGACGTCGTTTTGAGATAAAAATCAAGGTGTTTTTGTAATTCTAATATATTGCAGGGTTATAAGTATTTATAATTATAATTTTTTTAATCTTATAACCCAAAACGATATCGTTTTAAGCTCACTGTAGATAATTTTATCTGCAGTGACTGGAGAGATACTTTTCCCATATTTATATTTTTAAATTTTTTGTTTACAATCTTTTACAAATTTAACTATGTACTCTAAAAAGTATAAATACTTGAATGTGTACTCCCTATAATACATAGTTGAGTTTATAAACAAAAAAACTTGCAAATATAACCTATCCTAATAAGTTTATCATTTAATCCCATATAATTTTAAACTTTCACTTACTTACACTCGTGGTTATTAAAATATATCATTTAAAAATGATCTTAAAATACAAAATTATTTATTTTTCTAATTTTAATTTTATATAATTATAATATTATCAAACAAAGTTTTACTTCAATTAATTATTAAATATGGAATTAAATAATATTTAAAGTTGTTTTAAAAATCATCTTATTTTTTATTTATTTGAAAAATACACTTAAAATTAAATTAAAGACATTGTCTAAATAAATTATTATTTTTAATTTTTATAATACTATAATATTTTTGGATAAAAAATCGATAAAATAAAATTTAATGAGTTAAATATATTTTCATGATAAAATAAATTCTTATATTTAATCATTTGGCTAATCAAAATTAAGAGATCCAATTCATGATCGAATAGATATTGATATGTTGTTGTAATGTAATTATACTAACATTGTGGACCTGTAGTGTGGGTCTGTACCCACCATAGAACGAATATCATGTACATAAGTGATAGAAATGTGAAACTATTCTCTGCATGCTAAGCACTATTACTGAAAAGGTTACCCATTTTCAGGGGATATTTTGTTTTATTAAATATTTGTTATTTATATGTAATCATTTGGCTCATCCGAAGTACAAGAACAGATTTATAAATAGCTAAGGAATTGAGTGCTAAAAGGACAAAAGAAAGTAGTAGATTTTAAATTGGGAAAAATATTTATCCTTTTAAATGACATAACTTATATCTTTTCACTCTCATAAATAGGTGGGACCCACATCTTTATTTTTTTGTTAACTCTCTCTCCTACTTTATCTATCTCTTTCTCTCTTTTAAAATGAAACAATTTTACATCCTTTAAAATAATACAAACTTTACCCTTTAAATAATGTACACAATGTAAGTGCATCCAAAGTCACAATGCATAAATTATGACATGTGAAATATGTACAGTTAGTCTCACCATTTTTTTTATACGAAGGAGAGACGCCAGAATGGTCAATATGTCCTGCATCACAGATATAAACTTTCGGGCAGTAATATTTTTTCTTAGTTTATTATCTCGTCCATGTTTTTAGGAGGGTACTAGCGGAGAAAACGGGCTTTCAACATTTTGGATGGCAGTTTGAACTGCATGCATTAATTTATCAAAGGATACTCCACACCGGAATAATTGCCTTACACTTCATCTCCTATGTATGTGGGGGTTTCCCATGACGCACGTTTAGTTTCTAATGTCCGTATCGGAAAATGGCTGCAAATGTGTAAAGGATACCAGCAGTTCGGCCTCCATAGCCAAACATGCTACTAGAACAGGCCTTCTAATCTATCCTTGTCCCTTGAGCATCGAAAATTTGCTCCTGAAAATAGTTATTCGTTGTGTTGAATTTCTTGTGTTAGACGGAGGGTTTTTCTCTTTAAGCTGCTAGGATTTATGCGGATTGTTAGCCTACTAGTGGTTTTGTTTTTTCAAAGTTGATGAATGCATTAAATTTTCACCCTTTTACTTATCAACATTTTTTTGGTACAATGGGTGCACGTAATTCGAGTTAATAAAATTGGTGACTATATCTCCGAAGAAAACATTTTCTTTGACGAAATGATAGTTTATATCAATGTGTTTCGTTTATCAAGAAACAATGGACTAGAAGTAATACACAAAGTATAATAACCCAGGTGATTAAATGTCATTAATTGGAATTAGAGGATTTAAGTCAAAAATGACAAAACAATATCACGTGTTGCTCGCTAGCTTGTTCGCTTTAGCGAACAACCTAGTGAGTAAGCACATTGTTTGCTTGAGCGAGCATCTTAGTGAGGAGCATACAAGAAATGAGTTAAAATATCACAAAACTTTCTCTATCCTCATTTACTCCAAACCTTAACCACTCACAACTCTTCTCCGCTGATTTGGCCACAAATCTCTTCCCTACCCACCACCACAAATGTTCCTTGGTTATTGAAGCTTGTAATCACTATATTCCCCACCTTTCCCTTGAGTGATTCACCAAGGAATTAAGTGTAGAGAGAAGGAAACCATCAAAAATCCTACCATTTTTGTGTATCCTCTTTAGCTTAATGAGAGGAAGGCTAGTTTTTCTTGTTGGGGGAGCTTGGTAATCTTCCCTCCATGTGTGATCTAAGGTAAGGGGACATTGTTCCTTGAGTTATTAGTGGATTTATGGTTTTGGGGTTAGGGTTTCCTTGGTATTTTGTGGGGAAACTGAAATTGATCTTTGTTATGGGGGAAAATTTATTATGCTCCCGTCCCACCATTTATTCAGTGGTCATTTTCCAGAAATTTTTCTTCCATTTTTACCCCTCCTGTTTTGGTTTTTTCCCTCTCAATCCCTACTTTTTTCCATTTTGGGAGGGGGCCACCATGCTCCCGCCCCACCAAATACTCTCTCTTGTTTTGGGTTGATTGGTGTTTGATAATGTTATTGTATAAGTTTGTTGTTGGTGATAATAATTGTGAAGACCTTGAAATGGGTGAGATTAGTGTTGAATTTGGGCACTTATTGGCCATGTGACAAGGGAGTTATTTACCTTGAAATGGGTGGTAGTGTTGATTTGGGTGAGATATTATTGTTGGTTTGCTTTGGAATAAGAGGAAAGCTTGAGAATTTAGCTCCAAAGAGGAAAGCTCTTGGACCTTTTTGCCCCTTAATGTTTCACCACACTCTAAGAGGAGTTGTGGTTTGTATAGCATGATTGTGTAGTGGTATTGAAATTGGGTATTGTTGCTTGAGATTGAGAATATATGTGTTATATGTGATTGTATTGTTGAATAGATTCTCTGACCAATAGAATTAATTGATGTCAGCATTCCAGGGATGACTTATGGACTTGAGGAATGGTGTGGTTGGTGTTGATACACCTTGCATTGTTATATGCTTATAGCTTTGAGCTTTGATTGCAAAATGCCGTTTTGATGCCTATATGTCATGGAAGTAGGCTCGGGGTTGGAGGAGTCTCCAAGGCCTTAAGTTTACTGAGATTATATCTCACCTCATGGGGGATTATTTTTCAGGTACCCTGAATGACACATTTAATGCTTCTTTTGGCAAGAGGCCCAAATAGGAAATGATGTATTTTTAGTGGGGGTTTTGCACCCTTTGACACAAGAGCATACTAGGATCATATATTTTTTTTGGAGGTTTATAAAGAACCAATACTAGGATCATATTTTGAGTTGTACTTTACATATTTGTGTCTTAGAGCATTGCATATTTGATCATGTATGTACCTATGTCAAAGTGGGAGAGACATGGAATTATGTATTGATTTAGATGGATTAATGTAATTTGAGAACATCATATTATGTACCATTCATTTTGTAATAACCTTTATGTATCTTTTGATTGGAGGCAATGCAAGAGAATTGTGTAATATAAACATTTGTAATTTAATGTTCCTTGATGTATGTTGAGATGTAAAAATGGTATGCTTGAGATGTAAGCAATATGATGCCATGAAGCTTGGAGTCTAAGAAATGGATGATATATGATATATTGAGAAATTGTTACATTTATGGATATTGGAAATATGGTTGTTGTTATATGGTTAATTAGATACTCTAAAAATGAAGAAAGTAGGGACCAAAGTCCCAAGTTAAAGCATTAAAATAAAAGGAATCATTTCCGCAAAACAAGGCTTGCTCGCTTTATGAGGACAGTGGCTTCAATTTGAGAAATTAATTGTTTGCTGCCCTCCTCGCTTAAGCGAGCAGCTCGCTGGTTTTGCTCGCTCAAGTGAGCTAATCAGCAAGCAACGACAGGTTTTGATATTTAATTTTAATCAACTCGTATGCTTGTGGGAGCTATTTGGTGCATGATATAGAGCAAATGTAAAGTGTTTCCGCATAATTAATGAGTTCTAATTGTAGAATTGAATTATTGGAGTATGGAACTTGTGTTCATTTAAATGAAATGAAACAGAGAAATTTTTTTATTGCGTTTTCGTACTTATCTTTATTTACGCATTTTTAATTACTCCGATTTCTAATTAGCATAATATCATAAGTAATGTTAACAAACCGATTCTAGAACGTGACGTTAGATAAAGTAGCTTAATTTTCGCAAATGAGAGATATGGGTCCAATGTCTTCAAACTTGAGTTTTTAAATGGTTATTTTAAAAATATGAATTCATAAGTAATTATGGTTATAAAATGATATGCTTCAATACTCGATTTGAAAACTATATTATGTTTTTTGTTTTTTCAAGAAACTAAATTATCTCCCATAAATAAACAATCCCCAAGGATAAGTCATCTATGTAAGTCTAAGCTAATTATTGGTATAATTTTCTAAACATATATTAGGATACTCTCAAGGATTCCTTATAGCTTCTTAACTAATTAGATCCAAGCATGTGGCGTGATATGCAACCACCTACACATAACATTGAGAGAATATATTGTGGTCCGGGATGGATCATTATTTTTTAGGTCCCTTAATGTAAATGAAAGGGTAAAATTGGAAAGAAGAAAAATAATAGGGGTAAAAAAGAAAAGAAAAATTTAATGTTGTGAGAGAAAGCACCAAATCATTGGTGGTCCCGGAGCATAAAAAATATTTCCCATAACATTCTGCTCATAACCAACCACGTGGATTTCCTAATGCTGATTAAATTACGATCTTTCTAGCAGAGTTCAACTTTTTAAACAATCTATTTTTTTTTGTCAAATAACTATTTATGTTGATATTTTAATATAGACAATAAATACTTTTAAATATTTAAAGAAATAAATAGATACAACACCAAACTCGAATATACCATATTAAAAAACACTTTAACTTCTAAAAAAAAAAAAAATTAAGATAATATTGACAGACTTCTTGTACTATTATAAGATAGAAACAACAACAATAATGATAAAAGATATTTTACACCATACAAAAGGAAAATTAACTTCATTACTTTGATAGAAAGGTTATAAAAAGCATTCCGCTAATTTATAAACTATATATTTCCCCAAAAAATAAAATAAAATTGGGGCCTTAGTGTATGCCTACTTTTCTCCTTATGCTCTGTTATAAAAGAGGTGACTTAGATTTTGATGTTTCAATCTACACAACAGCAACAAGCATGCATGGAGAAGGCATTATCATGTGATAACATAAATACTTTGCATGATTATCAATAATAAACAATAATGTCGCACAACATTTTCGATGCGACAATAATATTATAACTATGTATTTCAGGGAATACATAATTTTAATACTAAAATTGGACTTTTTTTTCCTCTCTCCCGTACAAAAAATATGTTGTACATAAAATAATTATGGTGACATTAGAGGAAAATTATGTCAAGAAAAGATACAACTTCCAATCTCAGCGGAATAAATCTTGAATCTATAGGGCTTTCTTTACTTGAAAGAAGTTGGAACGCTCCTTGTTAGCCGTGTCTACATCCTCCAGAGATGCCACTGCAACCACAACCCCTTTATCCTTAACCGCTTCCATTGCATACATAAATTCTTTGAAGTCCTTCAAACTGAGGAAGAAATAAAACAGAATAAGAACAAATGGTTTCAAAGGTCAGGATCAAATTTAGTGTAAAGCAGTTGCCCGGGTAGTTACTATGATGAATTTATATGCAAAAGTACCCATATTCCTTTTTTTATTGCTCCTTTTTCCATACGTGAATAACAGTATCTAAGGACAAGGAGGAGGCATAAACCTCTTGCAAGATTTTCAAAACGTCTAACACTATGCATTCTGGAAAACTTTGTCCCTCTGAGCAACAAAACTAAATGTAAAACGATATCATCCAACTACAGGGACATTTTACACGGAAAACAGCCATGATAAAATTTAAATTGATTCCGGATTCAGAAAGTCACTTCAGGATTGTTAACAGCTCATGCCAAGCAAAAAAAGTATGAGATAAGACTTCATTATTTTGCTTTATCAATAGCAGTGGATCAAATGGTCCTATTCAAAAAAAGTAGAAGATTAGATCACATGCATCAATCAACAATCAGAATCTTCACCTAGTAGATAATATCTCTTCACGTCTCCGTCGCCTTTCTTCCTCTGTGATACCTAATAAGTATCGCAACATACTGCAAATGAAATGAAGAGTAAGCATAATTTGTAACTATAATAAGAAAAGCACCAATAGTTGCACATTTAGAAGCAACCACTAAGCGCAGTTATCAATAACTATCACAGAGCGGCCTGTAACCATTCACCATCGCGGCTGCTATTCTTCAGAGAGAAAAATCTACTATTTACCCACCCTGTTTTGTGCGATACTGAAGCCATCTTTTGGAGGTATGTTTGCAATTTCCCCTTGTTTTACATCAAAAGCCCTACGTGTTTCTGATTCAAGACTAAAACACACCTTTCATTCACACTAATATTTGAGAGTTGAGACCAAAAAACATGACGAAGAATGGCCTCCTCCATTTCCGGCCACTTACCACAGCTCTCTAGTGGTGTTTCCAGCCAACCCACGGCAGTACAGCATTGTTTCCAGCAAAGTCTACTTTCATGCATCACAGCACAATCCTCCTTTGGTCTCTCTTCTTTCTTTTTCCAGCATTTCTGTTGTATTTTACTCTGTTATTTTGTTGTTTCAGAGAGGTAGCTTCACTTTTTAACAATTTTCAGAGAGGTCTGAGTTTCCCTGATTTTCAAAGAGATCTCTGTTTTTTTAATTTTTAATTTTAGAGAGGTCTTGATTTTTGTTATTGACTTGTGTGTTTAGTTTGAGACTAAGACTTCTGATTATTAATTATGAATGTCTTTAATTTTTGGTTTTTTTTTTTTGAGCATTTATATGTGTAGTATAAAATACTTAACTTGTATTTATAAATTTTAGTATTAGAGTCATCCCGCTATCTGCTATTTTGCTATAGCAGTTTCGGGATATGCCACTCCGCATTGATAACTACGCCACTAATAATTCAGCAATTAATCTTGGTTGAAGCGAGGTTGGAAAATGTCTTATAATTCTTGGAAATGAGAAGCGAAAAACCAAATATACATAGAAAACAAGCTCCAAAAGCATTAAATATCTCATATACATACCTACTATAACCTTTGGCATCAGGAAGTTGATAGGCATCCACATCCCCAATGGTTCCTATTATGGCTTTTGTTAGAGTATCATCATCTATTTTTAGTTCTCTTAAGAAGTCACAAGTTCCATCATATACATCAAGTGTCTTCAGCAAGTTGGGATCACGATAAGATAAGAAGGAGAACACTCCTAGAGAGAGAAAGAAAAAGGTAAGATTCCAGGGATGCTGCTCAGTAATTATGCCTAAATATAATAAAACTTACCTGAATGAGTATCAAAATCACAGAAACCTCCATAAGCTCCCCCACTAACACGGACACGATCCCACAACCATGTATTACTAATGTATTTGGAAATCACATAGGCACTCCCATTAAGCTTATAACCATTATCATAAATGTTGGTTGCTTTTCCAACGTAATTAACCTGTAGAAGGAAACACCATTATTTATTGACAGAAAAACAAATTGCATGCAAGAAAAGAAATAAATAAATAAATATAGCGTCAAAGATAGCTACACTCTGCCCATGGACAATAGTTATAAAATCATGTACATAAGGGATGAAAAAAGGAAATAATCTTACCTGAGTAGGAATTACGATAGCTTCATTTGTCAATGGAAGTCTAACATTCCAAGTAGTTGTTGCAATTGGAGAGCTAGTAGGAAGCATATCAACAAATTTGCTCACAACTCTTTCCATGTTTGCAAGGTTTTTCCCATCAGCAGTGATGTTTATCAAGCACCCTTGCTTGGAAAATACATATTTGCGAATCTCCTCAAGAGATGATGAGATATCAGCCCAATCTTGATCAACTCTCTCTTCAAGAGTTCGGAGGAATTCGAGGTAACTAGAAAGAATAAACCAGAAATATATAAATATACAAATGGAATTATAAATCTGTTTCCCATAAAAAGTAGATTAAAAAGAACAATTATGAAACCTTAAACCTTACACAGATAATAGTAGTACTTAAGTATTATTAATTTTTTTTTTACTATTATTAGAAGCATTTAATATGATAAGAATGGGGACAATGACAAAGAACTATATATAAATGCGCCCTTCAATAAATCATAAGTGTATCTTAATATTCCAACCTGAGACCACCCATCTTTTCTGACATCCAGCCTGCTGCATTTAGTTTTGCATCCATCCTTGCAGCTGCAATTCCATGACCACTGCCTCTTAACCGGTTCTAATAATAGACAAATACACAATATAGATAATCAGTATACAGGTTTCGCATATGGCATTTTATCATTTTACCCTCTCGTTACATAAAACAGTTTGATAATTACCTCCATTCTTGCTCTACTCTGGGAAACAAATTGTTTGAAACGCTGTTGGTCTGTAAATTGGACATCTTGAAGAACAGAATTAACCTAAGGTTAAGTAGCAGCGTGAAATTAGGCTTTACATGAACACTAGAAATTTTAGGCTAATAATTCAGAGCAATGAGGAATGAAACAGGAAAGTTTCAAACAAATAGAAGCACCAAGTCATAAAGGTCTTCAGCACGCCCAGCCATGGCTTTGCCTCGAACAATCATGTGACTGCATGGATCTTCCTTGCCCCGTACTGATGATGTGAAAGGATAAACTGATATTCCTCCAGTTTTCCTTCCAATTAATTGGTTTAGTTGGACAAAAGTCAAGTCCTTTGTGCCCATCTCCAGCAATGATTGGCTGTCAAAAATAACATATGATAGTTACAGAACTTGATGTAATTTATCTATAAAGAAGATGTCTCTAATATACAGATGAAGAACAGAAGAAATTAAACATCAAAGGGAAAAAGAAAAAAGATTCATTGTTAACAATAGTGATAAAACGGAACATGATGTGAACCAAAAAAATCCAGTAGATGGTTTAAATGGGAGTATAGGATCAAATCTAATGATTTGTTTTAAGAAAAATAACAACATGAAACCTATAAGCAGCCCAAGCATCTTCTGAAATGAGGTTTAATAAAAATAACAGAACACCAGAGCAAGGAAGGTCAAGACAATATAACTACCAATTCAATTTGGTATCTAACTTCACTATGCAAGAAAATATTAGGATCAATAGATGTATGAAAACAAAATGGAAAACATCCTTCAGAGGTTTTATAATTACCAAAACAGTGGCACCAACGGAAGAAGTTCTTGCTTCAATGAACTCATGTCGAATACTATTTCATTGTAAAGTACATC
Source organism: Gastrolobium villosum (assembly GCA_032173675.1). Taxonomy (NCBI): domain Eukaryota; kingdom Viridiplantae; phylum Streptophyta; class Magnoliopsida; order Fabales; family Fabaceae; genus Gastrolobium; species Gastrolobium villosum. The sequence goes on from JAVKPL010002390.1 coordinate 93,509, forward strand.
ATTGGTAAAGAGGTCATGCTGCAAAACTTTTACTCCATTGATATCGCCAACCTACATTAAGCATGCAAGTCATTTGTGAAACTCTAAAGATAATAAGGCAAACATGTAAAAGACTCAGTCAAGGGAAGCAGCAATGATAACCTCAGTGGGAACACAAATAGGTTCTTTAGGAATATCTTGTAGAGAAAGGCTAGGAACAGTTTTCAAAGCTTCAGGTGGGTCAGGAGTTTCCTGCTTAAGCCGAAGCTCATAAGTAGCACGGGTCAACTCTGCCAGATCTTCTGTTGTCATACTAGCTTTAACTTGCTGCAATATCTGTTTCTCTCTGGCTTCATCACGAGCAGCTTTTTCAGGATCGGGCTGGCAAGGAAGGATTTTCATCAATAACCAACATATTGGGTGCAAAATGGCTTCACCCAAACACAGGTTTTCATGGCTAAAATAAGTAAATAAGTACCTGCATTTCCACAGTGACTTGATGAGGGTTGTTCAAGATGAATTTCTCTATTAGAGGAGAAAAAACAGATTTAGAGCCCTCCTTTGCTATTCTTGATTTTAGGTCTTGAAGAGGTTTCTCATATTTCAGTGGCTCGAAGGGATTCATATCATAAATCCATTTACCCTACAAATGCAAACCAAAACAATTATAAATTTCAATCGGCAAAGGATACCCATTTTCCACACACCAAAAAATTGACCACATCTTACAATGGACCGGAGCATGAGGGACAAACCACGAGGAAATGACCCGGTGTTATTCTCCCTGAGAGAAAATTCAATTGTATTCATAGAAGCCTCAATGGCATCTGTATCAAAACCTTCCTCTGCCAACTTTTTAAGAGTACTCATGATCAGTTCTTCTACCTTATGAATATCATCTTCAGAAACACCCTTCATTCCAATGCCAAATTGAGGCTGAAGTAGTTCATCTTCAACCCCAACACCAACAATGGCATCGCCCAGTCTACTTTCTAGCAAAATTTTCCTCAGTGGTGAAGCAGGAGTTCCCAACAGAAGATGATCCAGAAATCCAAGTGTGAGCTCAGTTTCCAAGTCTAAGGGCTTATCAGAGAGCAACCAGTTAAGGAAAACCATATGCTTCTTCTTCAAATCACCCCCTTCACCAGCAGGATATGTCTCAACAATCCGGACTGGCTTCGAAAATAGTTTCTGTGGTTCAACTTTTGATTCATTTGGGGCTGAACTAGCATCAAACATGTTTAAATACTCTGGACAACAGAAAAGAAGCAGAAGTGGTGAATTGATACTAGTCTTAACTCTAAAATTATCTTTCATAACTGGTAAGAAATATAGACCATAGACAGAAAACAGTGCAATCATGCCAGTAATATTCTTTCAGTTAGCAACAAAGATAACAGAGTGTATAAAGGTGTAATAAATACATAAATACAAACATATAAATCGAAAGGATGATATATCCGGAAATATAAGGTAAGCTCTTGGACAGTTGGACAACATAGGATTTTCGAAGGGAAACTCAATACAACCTTGTGTTTGTTCCAAACTTCCAATTCCTTAAAGGACGATATTAGTATAAATTTCAGAAGGGATAAGATTATGTTTAAAATGTAGATCTAATTACTCCACCTCAGTATTCTTCTTTATTTACAATAGAGAAAAGCTGAAGGAGGACCTTTTAGGCTTGGCATAACTATACAGACCCAACTTTCCGATGCTTAAAAATTACGCGTAAAGGGAAAGGGAAATGTATCAGGTTGCTGAATGCTGAATTGCTTGGCTAAGACCATTAAACAGAACAGAAGGGCCCTCTTTGAGCACTGAAAGAGCTCCCTCAAGGTCATCCATAGCAAGGGTAAAATGCATCTGAATAGTGACTTAGGCCATAGGCTCTAGCTATCACCCTAATCAAGAGTCTGGGCTTGGATCTACAAGAGCATTACAACAAGGCCACTGTCCCTAATTGTCAGCCTTTACGTTTAAAGAGCGAGTTAAACTAAATCTTATTACCACTCAGGATGCGGAGGCGCTCATTTGGATCATCGTCTCCATAAAACCATATACGCGAATTGCTGGGATGGTAATACTTGCGATGAAATTCCTGTCAATTAAGTTTAAAACAAAAACCATCTTAACATAAATAATTAATAACTAGTACTGAGATCTAAAGTAGGCTATATGGAAGTAAAAAGGTCACCAAGGTACAAATGCATATGAAAATGTATAATTTTCCCCATCATGCTACAAAAACATGATTCTCAAAACCAACCTTAAACTCTTCAAATGTCAACTTGGGAATAACTCGAGGATCACCTCCGCTGTCAACACCATAGGTAGTGTCTGGGAAAAGAGCCTGTATCAAAGTTACATGCAACAATAATGAATACACACAAGTTAAAGTTAACAAAATATGACATAAAACTCCTCAAAGTTGGTAATTAAAATATAAAACTGAAATTGACAAACAATATATACTCAAAGTGAATTTAGTGAATGTGATGCTTTCAGGTTCCAGAGACAGGAGCTTGCAAATTGCTATAGTGAATATCAACACAACGTAAAACTCAATGTCAACAGCAAAGAGTAAAATCTTTTTAAGACTGTATTATCAGACATTATTATAAGGAAGGGTGTTGTCACCATGTGACCCAAAGGTCACATGTTCCATCCATGTAATCAGCCTCTGTTACAAATGCAAAGTAAGGCTGCCTACTATAGACCCACACAACGGGTCTGGTCCTTACACATAACGGGAGCTTTAAAGCTGTAAAGAGATCATGAAATAAAGAGAAGGCTTAAAATATCACCATCCATGAACTATAACAATCACATTGAAACCATTGAAATGCCCCAGTCTCCCAAGGGTTCACATGTAAGAAATGCAAGCCGAAAAAAGGATAACAAAAGGAGAAGGCTCAATACAAAACCATAAAGAAAAGGGAAAGTGATTTAAAAAACTAGCCTGTTGAGCAGTCCGCCCAAGTAAATTATCCGGTTGAGAGTAGACACCCTTCATCTCATTAAAAACAACACCTAGAACAAAGACATTATTAGAGATGATTGCAAAGCATGACAATCCAAAAATATCAGTGCATGACAAATGCTGCAAGGCATAGAGGGATAGAAAGAGATATAAAGATATGTTTAACCAAACCTTTATAAGTGATATCTTCAGAAGGATCATTGAGCTCAAAGTGCCAACCCTCCTGTTGAAAAGTCTGAAAGTCCTCCACACATCTAGGAAAGAAAACCGCATCCAGGTAGACATCAACCAAATTGTAGAAATCCTGTTTAGAAATATCTCAATCTTATAGTATCAGGCCAACCATTAGATTCAAAAATGAAAGAGCGGAAGTTCAATGTTGGATTTACTGACATGGTTACCTTGGCATTTGTGGAAGCAACTGGGTAACATGTCCTATCAGGATATGTGAATGCATTGAGGAAAGTGTGCAAGCTTCCTTTTAATAATTCCACAAATGGTTCTTTCAAAGGATATTTTCTAGACCCACATAATACACTGTGCTCCAAGATGTGAGGGATACCAGTGGAATCTTTCCTGAAGTAACAGATAAAGTCAAGAATTCGGTAAGTGAACACATTATCGAATCACAATTTGAATCGTGGGTCATATGGAATCATAACATTCAAAGACAGACTGAAAAATAGTTTGAAATACATTATATAAATGATGTATAATGCTAAATTTAATAATTTTAAACTATAATTTGACTAAACAATTTAACCATGAATCTAACCAAAATAAAATTATACGTCATAACACATCCATTTATTGCAGTTGAAGGAGAGTATACTGCAGAAAATAATGCAACGTAATAGTTAGTGGTACTTAAAACATACGGAGGAGTGCGGAAAACAATGCCAAAGACTTTATTCTCATCGTGATTGGAAACAGACATGACTTCAGCTCCGGTCTTGTTGTGTCTGAAAAGCACTGCTTTTGATTTGCATTCTGGAATGAATTCCTCGGAAACTTTCTGAAACCCCAATTTATGGGCAACTTCATCCTTTACCTCTGCGAAATCTACATCCAACCAATAATAATAATAATAATAGATAAGGATTTTAAGGAATTATAAAAGTAAAGAAGATACCTGAGGAAGATGATGGAATGGGAGGAGAAGCAACGGCTCGTGGGGAGAGGGAAGAGAAGCGGTTAGTGAAGTTAAGGAGCGGAGAAGCAGAGGGAAGCAATCTGGAGTGGCGGCGCGGCAGAAAAGGAGAGAGCCTTATTGTAGTTGTTGGGAAGAGAATGGCGGAACAACAATATGAGCGAGTGAGAGAAGAGCGACGACACAAGTATCTGCTGCATGCCACAGACGAGCACGACAGAGAACGAACAAGTGCGGCAGTTTCCATCAAAACCCAATCCCAAATACCCTATTCCACTCCACTTCCTTTCACTGCTACTCAACTCAAGGCCGCTATTTATAAACCAATCCCAAACATTTCAATATTTTTTCCGTGCACAACAATTATTCTTTTTTCTTCTTCTTCTTCTTTTTTGGGTAATTCAACAATTATTCTTTTGATAGATAGATAAATGTATGCAGCAATTATTTTGAGTTAATACACACCACAAAAAATAAAATAACCTTCATATTTCAAACATAACAAATATTAAGGGATTGGTTTGTTTAACCATCATTTATTTTCTATACTTTTTCTATCAGATATCTTCAGGATTTTTCATATTCAAGTTCATTTTTTATGTAGTTAAATATTTGGTTAGTCTCTTTATTTTTCCCTATGAACAGCAGAACAGGTAAAAAAAAAATGTAAAGAAGATAAATGTTTAAAAAAATATAGAGGGAAAAACGATGATTTTTTTTAACTTCTCTCCAACAATAATTAAACAGAAAAATATTTATACAATTATTGTAGATAAGTTATATGTATTTACTCTCAAAATGATGTCATTTTGAAATTGAAAAATTAAAAAATTATAATTATAAAGACTATAATAACTCTAAAATAAATAAAAATTATAAAACACCATAATTTCCGCTCCATAACCACAAACATAAAAAAAATACATGTGGCTAACCGCTAATGTGACACAAAACCCCTATATTTTCTTGATTAGTTCAATATTGCTCCTCACTGCAAGTCGTTCATTTTTATTTTTATTTTTTGCTTTAACGGAAATTTCAAAGCCCTTGTGTTTTATTTTTATTTTATCACTTATTCCATTGTGTTTTTTAATCACTTATCTCTTTTATTCTTTTTTTACTGTTAATGAATGTAAAATTAGGGGTGTTAACGGGTCGAGATGAGCCGAGCTTTGGTCTTAAAAGCATGTGTTTAAATGTGTCAGTCTGACCAAGCTTATTTACAAAAAATAAAAATCTAGTTTAGACTGTTTAAAAAAATTAAGATAACAAAAAATTTTCCAAACAGAATATAAAATCAACAATACTAGTAATTTCATAAATATTCGTAATATAGAACAAATCATTCAAAAAGTCTCTTTAACCAATAAAATGGGGTGAAATGGATTGAGTAGAAAGAGATGGCTATTACAAACAGTATAAAAAATATAAAATAATATACTAGGACAGCATGTGAGGCTCTAAGGCCGAGCTTTCGAATTGGAGCCTGAAGCCTTTTTATTAAACGAGCTTTTATACAAGTTCAAACCTAGTGCCAACAATCAATTTTAAACATGTAAGCTTAAGTCTTCATGAGCCGAGGCAAAGGCCCCTGGTTCATTTAGCACCCTAGGTAAAATAGATAAATCAACCCAATATTTAATAGTATTAAAGATGAACTTTGTTTATCAAAAAAAAAAAAAAAAGAGATGAACTTAGATACAAATAACTAACAAGGAAAGTAAATGATAATAAAAATTATGGGAATAAAGGAATTTATTTTTCTAATTACGTGTGATATTATATTCAATAAATACACATTTTAATTACATTTTCTTCTTACAAAATCAACTTTTCAATTAAAAATATTCTCTATACTATTTTAGTTGTAATTATCATCCCAAAGTGAACGCAAAATCTTCATATTTGGAGGGGATATTGGTAAAAAAATAGAAGCTAGTTAATTTAAAACGTGAAAGGAAATATTTATGGGGATACAAGAATAACCGCCTATTTGGCACATTTTTTTATTAAGTTAAAAGTTATTTTTGAATTAAAGTTCAAAAAAGAGCTTAAAAAGTAAAGAAGTGATTATATTTATTTACAATCATTTTAGACTTAGTACTCTTATTATCTGGTAAGTTATTTTTGGATCAATTTAAAATCAACGACAACTATTTTTTCTAAATTAATCCATAATAACTAATTAGGTAATAAGGGTGATAAGCTTAAAATGATGATAAGTATAACTTTTTCCAACAAATAAAGGTAAAAATTGTTTGATAATTGTATAAAATTATTGTCATGGTGTTAAAGAATAAGAAATTAAATAATTTGTTATTAGGATAAATTATTATAGTATAAAATTTATAAATACAAATTTAAAATAAAAGTGAAATGAAAAAATAAATATGAAAACTCTAAAAAGTTAACATACAATTTAAAAAAGATCTTCTCTGGACTTGTACACACCCCTACTTTGAACCACTCTGTGATGATTGTTAAACAGTTGACAACATTTTTGGACAAAAACTGTCTCTTTCCTTCTTGGCACATTCTTTTATTTCATATTGAAATAATTGTTTGCATTTGGCCCACTTTTGTTGCTTATAATGGCTTCTCCGTATGCTTAATGACATGTGATATCAATTGTCAAGCATTATCTCCATCATTATTTTTTAAGGAATTGCTTTTTAGAATGAAATCATTTATTTATGGGACTATTTTGCAATTTAAGGAAGAGAATAAAAATTTAAAATGGGTCCCACGTTTAATTTGTGTCTAATGCATAAGATAACAATCTTATGTAACATAAGATTATTATTTCCCTTTATTTATACTATTGCAATTTGTAGGCCATCTGTTATGGAAAACTTCGTGTTTTCTGGGAAAGCATGTTTTGAGATTTTTCTGCGTGTTTTATCCCCACTCACATATTTTCTGGGAAAATTTCACAAAAGATTACCCATTCCGAAATTGCTCCAAGTCAAACACGTTTAACTATGAAGTTCTTTCGTTATGGGCTATCGAAAAGTATATGCATATTGTTAGTATAGGTAATACCTATTAATTCTTATAAGTTATCCCCAATTGTACAGTCTCATACCTGCACAATCTCAAGAATCCCTCTCTTTCGGATGTTGATTCTTCATTAATATGGCCCCCGCTGGAAGCTTGCTAGGAGTCACTCCTTGTTTGTGCCCTTTCGCATCAGCAACCACTCTCCGCCCTCGTCAGCGCTTAAGATGTTACAGAACTGTGTCCCTGGGCCTTACATATCCACATGCTTCATTCATTAACCTTAGACAACATAGTAACCCCAACCATATTCACACATTAAATGCACCACATCACCCAAAATAATGATTTCAATATTAAACATAACATCCTCAGTCCTGGTATGGTTCTCATTACTAGGACTTACCATACATGTTACTCCAACACCTATTATATAAAACACCTCACGTGCACGTTCTAAGAATTAAACACCTAATACCCTGAATACTCATTCTTGAAACATGTCACTTTCCTTCTTCACGAATATCACTTCATTAAGCATTGATACATATCTCTTACAAGAGTATTGATTCTCCGTATTAGGATCCTTAAACTGATACATAAATTAACAGTCAATCCCCTCGTTGTTTGAATTTTGAGCCTCATCAATATCCTTAAGAACAGTTGGCGTCGTTTATGGGGATCCATAAACTCATATTCCCACTCCAAAACATGGTCGACACCGGGAAAACTAACATGAACAAAGTTCATTTGGCCTAGAATCGCATGCGGAATAGTAGGAACTCAGCCCAACCAGCAGTTCAACCCAGTGGCGTAGCCACTTAGTCCCTAGATGGGGCCTTGGCCCCTACTAACTTTTAAAAAAAGAATTATTATTATATATGTTTGTATTATTAATTATTATTTGGGCCCTTTCTAAAGTTAAAATTTAGCCTCATCTATGTTCTTTGTCTCTCGGCTAATAGCTTAATACATTCTAAGTGGAATTGGAAACCCCAGTGACGTCTTCGTGTCTGCTCGCGTTTCTCTCAAAGTTAAAAACCCCACTGATATTTGCTCTTAAATTGGTGCTTTTTTATTCTGAGATTTTTCTAGTTTTCTTGTGATTGATTTTATTTTGTGAAGATTTGCTTGTTAGAGTGGAATGCCTTTGAGTGTTTTGTTATTTAGTGTTTCCTTAAATATTTGAATCTGAATCGTTTTTATATACTCTCTCTTGACAAATTATGAAGTTATGCAGCATCTCCATGGTTTTTTTTTTCATAGCGACAAAGCGTATTGCATTTCACGTCGTTGCTCTTTAAAACAAAATGTTATTTTTTTTTCTTTCTCACAATAATTATTTTATAAATAATTAGAAAATTGCAAGCAATTACTTAATACTTTTACGATACAACCTGCAGTTGTATAAATTAATTCATGATAACTTAGTGACTTACATCACATTTATTTTAATATCAAGCAAAAGTAAAAAATATAAATTGTAAAGATATATGCAACTTAGTGTAATGGTATTGGTTTATGATTCTCAAAGATCCAGTGTAGGAGTCCCTCATATATGAAATAAATAAATAATAACTTTCATTTCAAACATACCCCAATAAATCCCACTAAAAAAATCATGCCAAACTCTTAATTATTTTTGGTGACTTTTGTATAGATTAATGTAAAGCTGCTAAATTCCTTATTTTAGAATCTTCTTGCTTCCTTTCATGCTAATTTGTATATAACACTAGCATGAAACATTGAAACTTTTTTTAAATTACAGCTGCAACTGATTTTTTGATGCTGAGAAGACACCTCGATCTACCTACATTATTTAGATTTGTATTTCTTTTGATAAATCTTAAGCTATTTTTTTCTTGGGCTTTAATTGTTCTACACCTACTCTTCTGCAAATAGTAAATTCAAAGAGTAGGTCAGGTTCAACTAAAATTGCTTGGGTTGCTTCTGGTGCAGTGTTGACATTATTTAATAAATAATTTAAATAAATATGCTAGAATTCATGGTAAATTTTTTTCCTAATAAATTTGTGTAATTACGATAAATATTTTGATAATTTGATGTATCAAATTTTTTGGCCCCAGCTAAAATAAAAGCTTGACTCCGCCACTGGTTCAACCACCACTTGGGGAGGCAATCTAGGTGGAGGAAGTGCAGTGCAACCTTCCTGTAGTGCAAGTCGATGGCTTAGAAACTTCATTTTCTTCTAATGGCAACTCTCACTACCCCATGCAGACCTGCCTCCCATGTCATCCTAGTATTTAGTCTCAATGTCCATGACTGGTTTTGGATGCTAATACACAAGCCATGTTGGAGGCCTTATTAAGAGAAAATCAATAGATGAAGCACTAATTAGTGGTGACCTTATTGAGAGAGAATCAATAGATGAAGCTTTAATTAGTGGTGACTGAGGCTGAAGGCTAAGAAAAGAAAATGATTTATGAAGGCATTATTCCAATCTCTTAAAGGAGGTTGAAGTTTCAAATGAGTTTGAATTAGAAGAAGAAAATACTATCTTATGTCACATCTTGACATGAGACCAACTAGCAGAGTGAGGAAGAGGGGCTTCTTGAGCGTCTACCCCAACAGATTGACAACAGTGTATAGAGAACAATGACACTGAACCACCTAATCCTTTTCTAGAAGGATAGATTACCATCAAAGGATGCGGCTCAAAAGGTGGTGGATTGTTAGGATTTGGCAAATTATTAGAGTAAAATGCAACAAAACACCAACAATGGCACATATAACTAGATTCTCTATTATATTTCAGCAAAGAAAAATACAACTACAAAGATAATTTGACAATAATGGAAGAAGAAAGGAAAAAACACAAGCAAAGCTAAATGGTTTCCAGAGCAATTAGAGTGTGCTCTAATTCTCTCATAATTTGTTTCCCAGCCCAAGTGTGTCCGATTCCCAATCCCCCTTTTCACATTTCCTATTCTCCCCTTTTATACTCAGCCTAACCTTCTTGGATATTCTAAAGTTAGTTATGCCATCTTATTGGTAGTACATAATCTCCTACAACCCACCTTACATATATATATATATATATATATATATATATATATATATATATATATATATATATATATATATATATATATATATACTCCCCCCTAAACTTTCACCTTATCCTCAAGGTGAAGATTAACAACTGAATTAATGTCTTTCTGGGATCCCATTGCTTAAATTGTAAGGGCCAATCCATATTTGCAGCATATTGATCTCCTCCAGGGTCCCATAGCATGTTGGGAGTCATTCCATTATCACCCTTAAACACAAGTAAATTCAAACCACCAAATAAACCAAGAACAAATTCGATTGCACATTGTTCAACCATGCCCGCATTAAAAGGGAGATCCGGAACATATATACTTGAAAGTTCCTCTCTAACAAGTGGTTGGGAAACATATCTTTTGCACTCTGGAACATTTTTACAAACACCTAGCGGATGCTCTTCAGAAACTAAAACCCAAAGGACAGCACCACCAGCGACATATGAATGATCCCAATGCCCTCTCCCGTGGAACCCTCATCGTTCTCCTCTTTGATTTGAACGCTCTTACTTCCTGAGTTGATCATCTCATCGTCATCGTCCTTCACTAAAATCTGAAGTGGCACAACCTTGTACCGACACTCAGGGCTCCATTTATCTTTACACTTAAGACACAGCCCCTTTTGCATTCGATCTTGTGACTCATTTTGTTAGTCATCGCCCTTCATTCTTAACTTTGCTACTTCTAACCCCTTCAATGATGTTAGATTTAGTGAAACCAGTGTTGACACCTGTATTAGAGGTCATACACATGTCACTAGATGGCGCAAAGTTGGACTCTCGTGATTCGCTAGCATGGCCTCCCTGATTTAAGTTGGTCACGTGTTTTAGCACATGCAGAAGAAAAAAGGCTTCGGTTGTGCTGCATAGAGCAACCAAACCCAGCCCATCGTTCGTTGGATCTAACCCCAAACCCATAGCCCAGAGGATTGGATTCTTTATTATATTGCAACGAAGGAAAATACAACTACAAAGACAATTTGACAGAAATGAAAGAAGAAAGGAAGAAAATACAAGAAAAGTTAAATGGTTTCCAGAGCAATTAGAGAGTGCTTTGATTCTCTCCCAATCTGGTTTCCCAACCCAAGTGTGTCTAATTCTCAATCCCCTTTACACACTTTCTATCATCCCCTTTTATACTCAGCCTAACCTTCTTGAATATTCTAAAGTTAGTTATGTTACCTCATTAGTAGCACATAATCCCCTACAACCCACCTTACATACACCTACGTATATATATTCGTATCAAAGGGAATCAAACAAACCTCTGCCTCCCCCTGCATAACAAAATGAGGATAAAATCCCTCAAAACCCTTACAACAACTATGGAGGCAGTGTGTAACACTCCGTATATATCCGGTAATGTTATCATACTATCGTATTAAGCTGCACTTAATTAAAAATGCGGAATATCTTTTCTTTTCAATTATGATGTCATTATCATTACCAACTTGCTTATTAATCAATTAATAAAACATCACATGTATGTAAGTGCAATAGAACAGCAGAAAATACCTCATTAAATAAATAACATAAGTGCGAGTTTCTAGTCACGGAACTACAACAAGTAGACCGGATCAACTAGCAGTTTATACAACTCAACTCAAAGTACTAACAATACAGTGGCATGGACAACTCCCATGCTCACCCAAATAAGGCAACAAAGCCCAACATCAACAACACAATACTAAAGGTGCGGAAAACATAAACAACATCCATCCAGTCATACTAGCAGATAAGCAGTAAAATCATCAACTAAGCTATGGCCTCTTGCCGCCATAGGCATCAGCCCCCAAGTTATCTGATCCTGAAATAAGCATTCCTCAAACGTGGGGTGAGGTCTCTAAACAAGAAACCTCAGTAAGACAGTGAGTCCTCAAGGATCTTCCACCCCAAGCTCACTTACATGTGCAATATAAGTTCAAAAGCAGTTTATCATCATTAGTTCTAAAACAGTGCAATGCAGCAGATAATCATGTCATGTGTGTCAATACTATTCTAGTGGCTAGAGAAATGCAGGAATACGTCTATTACCTACATATAGTGCAAGATGCTACTTGCATCCACCCCGGATCACCGTATTGTATGACGCCACATACTCAGGCTTACCGTCAAGATGGAACAACACATGCATATTAAAAGCCATTACACATAAAACTCAACAGCATATCAAATATCCAAAAGCATGTAACACAGCATGCATATAACCATACCCCATGGGACATGGTGGAACCACAACATGGCTAAACCGAGGACACGAAAGCTTACCTTGCAAGCTAACACCCAAAGCCAAGAGTCCACAGCTCAAAGTCCAAACACAGCAGAATCACAATCTGTTATGGACCAACATTATATCAATAATTATGCATCACAAGCATACAACTTAAAGACAACGTCTTTCCTTTACGTTTTACGTCTTAAGGCTCCATACCAAGCCATAAGCCCTTAATGACTTGATTCTGACTTAGTTCATTAATTACAAAAGTTAAACTTCATCAATCTAGGGTCCACAAACCCCCAAAACAGTTCTGGATGAACAGTACGCTACTGTTCCTCGCAAACCCAGAATATCCGGATATCTGTCGGGGGCATATCCGGATATATCACTGGCAATATCCGGATATCATATCCGGATATCCCGATCCCCATATCCGGATATCATATTCGTATATCAATATCCGAATATTTCACGAGCAAATATCCGGATATTTCACGAGCAAATATCCGGATATTTCGCGACACAATGCAGTTTCTGCATCTCGCGAAGATATCCCTCCAAGGTTCCATTTTTAACACTTCAACACGTTAAAACATGCATTTTTATACCCTCTTAGGTTGACATACCAGTTGGTTACTTGTTTAACCCATTAACATGCAAAGACATCACCTTTAACCCATTAAAACCCATGATCAAGGTTGAACAACTCACCAAAGGTTCAAGACAGAGGCAAAGGGCTGCTCTTGGAGCTCACAACCAGCTCCCAAGGTTCTAACTTGTACAAGAACGAAAATGACACCCCAAGGTTGGTTCTTTCTCACCAATGGTCACCACTTGGACCTCAAAATGCCATGACTATGGCTTCCAACACTCAAACCACCCAAGGCCAGCAACCTCACCAACACACAGAGGCTGGAAACTCAGAAATACACACTCACACTTCCTCACCATGCATGCTCTCAAGTGTTTAGGAGAAGAAATGTGAAGGAAAATGCCTCAAGGTTTAAGAAATGATGAAGGGGATTGAAGGAGGCACCAAGTCAGCAAGGAGACCCACCCACAACAGCCACTCATGCACAAAAACTGATGCATCAACCTAGGGTTGTGTGCAACTAACATATATATAGCCACTTAAGCTTTAAACACACAGTATTAACTTTAATTGCTACGCTTAGCATTTTAATCCCAAACTATGGAATCTTAACCTACTCATTTTTCTAAGAATTAAAATATTTTTATTTTATTTTTCGGAGCACCTTTTCCGGTACGCGCTTTTCCATAGCCAGTATCAGTTCTGGCATCAGTTCTCATTATTTTGACTTGAAACTTGTTTTACAAGTCCTACATAATATTCTAGTAATTATCATGCACTTATTATAATTTTCTGGGATACTTCACCGGTACTTATTTATACCTGGTAGCAGAACCGGTATCTGCGCTTTTCGCCCGAAAAGCGAATTTCAGCATTATTACCCACTTACTATAATTATTAGTCTCATAACAATTATTAGGGTAAATTATGGAATTATTTCCTAATTATCACATTTATTTAATTAATCACCTTAATTAGCGGTACGGGTTTTTACGGTCTCCTAACCACATACATTGCTAGTAACCAGAAAAAAACAAAAGAAGTATGATAAATAGTGTTTAAGAAGGGATGTATTACCTGAGCAAATGAAGAAAACAACTTCACAATGATTAGCAATGGTGACAACAAGACAAATCATAAGGAAACTAGAAATCAAAGCAAGAGAATAACTTTGTAATAATAAAGGAAACAAAAGGTAAAGTAAAAAAGATGAAAATATATGCAAAGAAATTTGAAAGAGGCAAGGGTAAATGTGTGAAATCCCAGCAAAAAAGAAGGGTTAAAATGGTCATTTCCCAGGCAACTTTAATGAAGGGGAAAACCTTCACTGCACAATCATTATGAGCATTTCCCAATATGTGTCTCAAAAAATCAAAGCGTACCACATGGCCATCCATTGCCGTAAAGGTAGCACACCTTAAACATTCGAAGGACGTTCCAAAATGTCCAAGTCTTAAACCCATTCGAAAATTGAAACCCAATCTTCGCATGATACTCACCAAAGGGATTAAGATGCGTCTTTAATATACAGGTCAACCCAAAATTTAAATCCTATTGCACCTTTAATCAAGGATTGAGATCTCATCTTGGCATTGTGTCTTCATGCAATACAATGTTGGGCACTTCTATTTATACTTGTCATTGGGTCCCATGCTTCATTCATTAATACAAGATAAAACAATAACCCCAACTATATTCATGCATTAAATGCACCCTATCTCCTAAAATGATGATTCCAATATCAAACATGACATCCTTAATCGCGACATGACCCTTGTTAACAGGACTTATCATTCACATTACTGCAACACCATATAAGGAGTTGAACACCTAATACCCTGACTAGTCATTCCAAAAGCCTATCTCTTTCCTTCTTTCTCATGAAGATCACTCCATTAAACACCGATACATATATCTAATAAAGGTATTGATTCTCCATATCATGATTCTTAGATTGATACGTAAATCAATAGTTAATCCCCTCGTTCATTACACATTTGAGCCTCATCAATACACTTAAGAACACCATTGATGAAGATAAGGATTCTGCCACAAAAATTAACTAAGAGACAAAGCATTACAAACAAAAAACTTTATATATCGGATTTAGATCCTCTCATGTGAAAAAGTGATCATGTGAAAAAGTGATCATGTTATTTGATCACAACCATTAATTGATGATGACATAAGAGAGAGGAAAATATATGATTTTTAAATGAGTGGTTGTGATCAAATAATATGATCACATCATAACTTTTTCACATGAGAGGATATAAATCCTCATATATCATATCTCTTTGTATATAAGCTAGATTGAGAAAAACGTTATTATCGCTACACATGCTAGTGAGCTCACCATTTATTGATAACACAAATCATATATTATAGGTTATTGCCCATGACAATTCATCCTCTAATGTATTATTTCGAGGAAGACATATTCTCTCTTGGATATTTGAGCCACAATACTTTTTTCTTTAACAAGATTATTGAAATCAAGATCTTTAATTTATAGCGGGTGTTACAATAATATTCGAGGTGTATGTTATGATATTTTCCAATTGAAATAATGCGGTAAGGTTACCACACATTAATTAAATAAAATTGCATATGCATTTCATGTGATGTTTACCTTGAAGTTGAGCCCGCCGCAATTATGTCAGTGGCATTAATCACCAACGTTAAATATTTAGCATAATTAAAGTTAATTCGATATTAAATTATTATTTCATGCTGCGGACACAGCATGCCATATAATTTGTTAATCTAATCATCAAACTCAATTTTGGAATATTTTGGCCTCGATTGAAATATTTAGAAGACCGATTGATTGATATTTTTTTTTTCATATTTCCATAGGATAAAACGAAAAATAATGTATTTTATTGTTATCATTGGTGTTGTTGAGTATGTGTCAAAATGGATCAGCTCGGCCCATTCGGCCTTAGCCCATGTAGGTTAAGATCAAAAAACCCACGGGGCCAAATGACTTTTAATAATAAAGATTCGCATGGGCCAAAAAGTCTATGGACTAGGGCCATTTTGTGGGCCATTCAAAAATTTAATATCTATTTTTTTTTTGTTAAAAGAAAAAACTTAATACAATCTGGGCAGAATTGTATATAATTTGTTACAGTTCTTTCAATTTGTCAGAATTGTCTAGTACTGCTACAAAAGCTCAAAGCCATGACCAGTTCACAGAAACCAAGTACCCTTCTGCACGAAGCCATGATCAGTTTACAAAAACTCAATACCTGCTGTAGGTGCTACATTTTTTATTCCTTGTCAATTTGAACAACTGAATCCATCACATATATCATATGCTTTTTCAAGATCCATGAATACCATATGTAAATCCTTTTTTTCTCGATAACTTTCCATCAATTGACGCATCAAGAAAATAGCTTCTGTGGTACATCTTCCTGGCATAAATCCAAATTGATTTACAGAAACCTTGGTCTCTCTCCTCAAACGATGTTTAATAACTCTCTCCCACAACTTCATAGTATGGCTCATAAGCTTAATGCCTTTATAATTAGAATAATTCTGGATATCTCCCTTATTTCTGTAAATAGGCACAAACACACTCTTCCTCCAAGCATCAGGCATCTTATTTGTTTGAAGAATCTTATTGAAAAGATTGGTTAGCCAGTTTATTGCCACCTCCCCTAAGCCCCTTCACACTTCAATAGGTACTCCATCGGTTCCTAAAGCTTTATTAATCTTCATCCTCTTTAAAGTCTCCTTGACTTCATATGTATTGATTCTGCGCACAAATCTTCTATTCAAATCATCATAAGCATCCTCCAAACCCACCTCGCTTTTATCGCCATCCCCATTAAAAAATTTGTTAAAGTAGTTCATCCATTTTTCATTTACATCTTCATCTCTTACCAAAAGCTTTTGGTTTTCATCCTTGATGCATCTAATTTGAGTGAGGTGTTTACTTTTCTTATCCCTCATTTTTGCAAGTATTTATAGTAAACACTAAACAGCATATGGCAAATTGTTGAGATTTTAAACAATTATGTGAAAGAAACGGTGCGGATGCATTACACATGGTGGTTTCTAAAAGTATGTCATGAGGCAACATGAAAGAAGAGAGGTGAAGAACAAAGAAAATACCTTTTTCCATCCGGGTTAAAGGCTGATGCATTAATTGGTCCAAAATGCCGTTTCACACCCCCAATTTCCTCTTGAAGAATCTAACAAATGAAAATATCAAATAAAATAAAGAAGTTGAACAAGCACATATTCAACATCATTAAAGGTAGAGGAAAAAGAAACAAGCAAATTTAATTATCGAAGAATTTGGCTTCAAATTTGCCCTCACAATGATCAGTAGTTACAGCTTATGCATCCTGACCACCTCCTATTACCATCTACAAAAAACACATTGCATGGAATTCAGAAAACCATACAAGGACCGAAATAATAATATATGGTCCAAATAAATGGAAGTAGGAAACTAAAGTGGATGCAAGATTTTCATCTGGTGCTATCAAGTATGAAATATTTGAAAGTGCATTTATTTCATGAATTAGTGAACAACTGCGATATGCAAAATGGTGTTAGTGATTTATGGGAAATAAATTTGTATGAAGAAAGAGAGGGGCTAGGCATATTCTTAACCAGCTTCCTAAAATTATAGGAAATCTTTTTGAAGGATGAAGATGTCAATCGAATAAAGTAGAAACATCAAATAAAGCAGAGGCAAAATCACTTGCATGATTAACAAAACACTATTAGTATGAATATTATAACTTGAGGTTAACTAGTTTACAATGAACAAATACATACATGATCAAGAAGAGGTGACATAGGGACTGGATTGACTGGGCGTTCTGTCACATATGCCTTGATAAGGGTAAATGTTCAAGTGCAGAACTAAATTAAAAGATTTCTCAGTTCAATGGTAAAAAACCCAGAAAACTAATAGTGCACCTTTACTGATAACTCATAAAAACCAAACTATCAGCAATGATGAATTCTTAAAAAACATAAAAATTGTTATGAAATTAAGAGAGACAATAACTCTCAAAAAGTGATTGAAGTACCCTTGAAAACATCCCTATGAAGTTCAGTTATTTTTGTGCAATGGACATACTACTTTGAGAATCATCTGACAAACTTCTCCTAAATTCACATTTTCCTGATATTTAAAGCTTTTCGATTTTAATCCAACTGGATCCTGGTACTTTCTTTACATCCCTTGTCTTCATTAGTTCTCTCAGAATCACCACGCCATCCCAATTGCTCAATTCAGCAAACATGTTAGACAATAATAAATAGGTTGATGGGTCTTTTTTGTCTTGTTGTATGCCATGTTCTGCTGCTCGTTTCCCAGTTTCCACATCCCCATGAGCCTGACAAGCACTGAGCAATGTTTGCCAAATTAGCGTACCTGGCTGAAATGGCATTCTTAGGATTAACTCCTCAGCTTCTTTAATAAGTCCAGCTCGGCCTAGGATATTCACCATACAGGCATAGTGATCTTCCCCAGGGATAATTCCATAGTGTTTGGTCATAGAGGAAAGGTACTTCCACCCCTCATCGACAAACCCACCTTGACTACATGCATACAGAACACAAATGAAGGTGATGTAATTTGGTTCTACACTCGTCTCCCTCATTTCATCAAAAATTTGAAGAGCTTCTCTGGATTGGCCATTCTGTGCACATGCCATTATCATGGTTGTCCAGGAGATGACAGAACGGGAATTCATAGATCGAAAAAGACCCCATGCACTATCCATGCAACCACATTTTGCATACATATCAAGAAGAGCATTATCAACACAGACATCAACGTCACTTCCAAGTTTGATCCTCAAGCCATGAACTTGTCTCCCTTCCTGTATTGATGCCAAACTCGCACAAGCATTTAGGGCGGTTGCCAAGGTAAATTTATTTGGCTTTGTACCTGCTTTCTTCATTTGTGCAATGACTGCAAGCGCTTTTCTTGGTTCCCCACACTGTAAACATCCGGCTGCCATCTGGGACCAAGAGCAGACATCTTTGTTTGGCATCTCATCAAAAGCTCTGAAAGCCTCCACCAACTTATGATTTTTTATGTACATATCAGCTAGAGAGTTCCCTACACAAATGTCATCCCCATAACCACTCTTGACAAGGTGTGCATGAACTTGCATTCCCATTTCAAGATAAGATAGAGCAGCCATCCCAGTGAGGGCGCTGGCAAATGTGAAGTTATCAGGTTTTATACCCTTATGATTCATGCAACACCAAAATCCAGGAATCTTCTCACAAGAAAACTGCAAGTAACCACCCATCATGGTATTCCATGACACAATATCCTTGCCAGGACTTGTCTCAAAAACATGCAAGGCTTCCGCCAATTTACCATGCCTCACTAAGACAGTCAGAAAAGCATTGAGTAAGAAGATATTAGACTCAAATCCTGACCGCACAATTAATGAATAAATCTGGTAAGCCTGAGTAACATACTCAACTAATGAGCACGCCTGGAGAGCACTAACAAATGTGAACTCATTTGGTTTTGTGAGTCCCTCATGATGCATACGGCTGAACAAAGAAAGAGCTTTCGAAGCACAGGCGTTTTGGATACAACCGGCCATGACAGCAGACCAGGACACCACATTCCTCTCGGACATTTCTTCAAACAATTTGAGACCACAAGGAAGGTCTCCAATTTTAACATACATAATAAGCAAATGGTTTTGAAGAAAAAGAGTTAAAGGAATAGACCCTTTGATGAATTTAGCGTGGACTGCTCTTCCGCTGAGCAAGTTTGAGTCTTGCACTTTTACTCGCAACAGATTCGAATAGATCTCCTCCTCTGTGGCCATGGTATGCGCCTTTTTTGATACGAAACATGCCCGGAACAGGAAGGCTGATTTTGAATTTGCATTCTGGAATGGATTCCTCGGAAACTTTCTGACATCCCAATTTACGGGCAACTTCATCCTTTACCTGTGCGAAATCTACATCCAACCAAAGAAAATCAAAATAAATAATAATAATAATAATAATAATAATAATAATAATAATAAATAATAGATAAGGATTTTAAGAAATTAAAATTAGAATTAGAATGGACCTGATGGGTATCTCTTACCCAAGAATGTGTAATTTGAGTTAATTTACTTTCCCTTATTTTCAAAAAAAGAAAAATTAGAATTAGAATTAGAATTATAAAAGTAAAGAAGATACCTGAGGAAGATGATGGAAAGGGAGGAGAAGCAACGGTTCGTGGGGAGAGGGAAGAGAAGTGGTTAGTGAAGTTAAGGAGCGGAGAAGTGGAGGGAAGCAATCTGGAGTGGCGGCGCGACAGAAAAGGAGAGAGCCTTATTGTAGTTGTTGGGAAGAGAATGGCGGAACAACAATATGAGCGAGTGAGAGAAGAGCGACGACACGAGTATCTGCTGCATGCCACAGACGAGCACGACAGAGAACGAACAAGTGCGAGTGCGACAGTTTCCATCAAACCCAATCCCAAATACCCTATTCCACTTCCTTCCACTGCTATTCAACGCTATAAATCAATCCCTCCATGGAGCACTTAACATTTCAATATTTTTTTGCCTGTACAAAAATTATCTCTTTTTTTTTTTGTGAAAACAATTATCTCTTTTTATTACGGGTTTTATGTTTATTATGTTGTAGAAAAAATGATTTGTAATGTTATAGAGATTCGTTTTGCGTGTTATATTTTTTTCTTTTTTATTTTATTTTAATGTTATAGAGATTCATTTTGCGTGCCATACCATATTTTCTATCCAAATATGAGCATGTTTGATATATAATATAAGGATAAGGTTTCATAATATAATATCTAATTATATAAGATTTAATTAAATTTTAATATTATCCAACATTTAACGTCATAATATATAAGATAATATTATTTAGTATTTCGTAATACAAGATATAATATTAAATAGAATGCCAAAATTGTTTTGACAAGAATATCATTTAATAACGCTGGTTAGTGATAGCCAAGGCTCCTCGAAGTAATTGGGTAAAGATTAATAAGCGGATAAGAGTAATCAAAGATTAGCAAGTTGTGGTGGTTTATTAGAAATGATGTTGGTCAATGGTTAAAAGGATTTGCTTATAGAATTGGTAGTTGTGATGCTCTTATTGCAGAATTCTGGGGTATTTTAAAGGGTTTGCAACTAACTTGGGAATATGGATGGAGAAATATTACTGTAGAAAGCTATCTAACACCTACACGACACGTGATACGATACGACACGACACTCCGATACGTCAATCCTAAAAAATTATGAATTTCGACACGTTGCGTCACGTTTTAATATTAAATAATATTTTTAAATTATAAAATATATATTTCATTTAATATTCAATAATTTAACAAAAATAAAAAAGTTAATAATACTCATCAAAATATTATCTTTCAACTTTCCTTTCCAATCCAAACCACGTAAGAAAAATTGATTCAAAGTCGAAATCCAAGGTGTTACATAAAGGGAGAAAAAATAAAAAATAAAATAAAAAATTGATCTAACTAGTGGCAACAGCAGCAAAAAAAATTCACCGACACCCAATACCAAAAATTGTAGCAGCGTTCTTCACAAAAGGCAAAAATATAAACTAAAAAAATACACTGTAAAATAAGAACATCGAGAACACAATCAAACATTATAAAAGGTGGAAGCTTTAATAAAAAAACAAGAACTCAGATGAAAGAGAGAAAGATCAGATCAGATTAAAGAGAGATTAGGGAGGAGGAGACACGGTAAGAGCGTAATAAGAATGACAATGATGGTGCTGAGATGATCTATTATTTACTTAAAGGAAAAAAGGGAGAAAATTGATATGGTCATGTAGAAGCTTTATTAATATATTTTAATTTAAAAAAAATTTAAAAAAATTTAAAAATTTACGAAAATGCCATTTGACCGTGTCGGACTCGGTCAAATTCGCGTGTCGGAATGGTCAACGTGTCGGAAAAAGTTGACCGCGTGTCCGACACCGTTGTGTCGGACACGTTGACCATTCCGACACGCGGTCAACTTTTTCCGACACGTTGACCATTCCGACACGCGAATTGACCGAGTCTGACACGTTCCGACACGGTCAAATGGCATTTTCGTAAATTTTTAAATTTTTTTAAATTTTTTTTAAATTAAAATATATTAATAAAGCTTCTACATGACCATATCAATTTTCTCCCTTTTTTCCTTTAAGTAAATAATAGATCATCTCAGCACCATCATTGTCATTCTTATTACGCTCTTACCGTGTCTCCTCATTCTCGATTACGGACATGGATTCATAAGGATTGGAAAGTTCATCTGGTTCATACTTTCAGATAAGAAAACTGTTGTGCGGATTGGCTTGCAAAATTTTCTTTTATGAATGTTAATTTTGATGATTTTTGTGTTTTTAATTCCCCCTTGGAATTGGTCTGCTGTTTGTTGCAGATTTTGCTTCTATTTGTATAACTCGTCGTATTTCAGTTATTTAATTTTTGATGTAGTGTGTTTTACCCATCTTACCAAAAAAATTTTTACATAACTCTTCCAAATATATCATATGATATTAATTTTTATTAAAATATATTGATAAATGTGTTTAAAAATATATATTAATTTATATATATATATATATATATATATTTTCAATATTGTAAAAAGAAATATATTGAAAAAATATTTTTTATTTTAATATTTTAATATTAAAATTATATATTAATTCTTGAGAATTACAACGGTTAGTGATGTTAATATATCAACCCCTTTATGAGGCATAATCCAACCCTTTAGGGCATGTTTGGTGTAACGTATAAGGCTTGATAGTATAAGCTTATATTATACGTTATAACATTTTTAGTTATTTGATGTGATCATCGTATAGTATAAGCTTATATAACATGATCTATTTATACGTCAAAATGATGTATAACTTAATCAGTCCTAGGAGGGTAGGATTAAACCTGATAAGGGGTTGATGTATTAACCAATACAATCATCAAGAATTAATATATTATTTTAATATGAGAGAGGTTATATTTACTACATCTTTTTCTTACTATCTCTTACTACCAAATTTTACCATTGATTTCCATCAATCTAATATTTATAATTTATTGGATCATACTTACTAATTAATTATTAATCTCCAAAAAATCATAACCGTCAAAAGTTAAGATTTGGTAGTAAGAGGTAGTAAGAAAAAGAGGTAGTAAATATAACCTCTCCATATTGAAATAAAAAATAATTTTTTAATATATAAATTTAAAAAATATTGGAGATTTTTATTTTTATAAAAATTAAAATATTTTTTGGACACACTAATCAACAGATGTCTATAAAAATTAATATCATTTGATATATTTGGAAGCATTTTTGTCACAAACATTTATTTTTATTTTATCGAGTATTATACAGTGCATTACCAAACTTTGGATGATATTATCTTATGTAATATATTATCTTATAAAATATCAAGTCAAATGCTGGATAATATTAAAATTTAATCCGGTCTTATACAATCAGACCTTATCCTATACTGTGTACCAAACATACCCGATTAAGTTATATATCATTTTCATGTATTAAGGGATTCTGCTGTATAAGCTTATACTATACAATGGTCACACCAGACAACTAAAAATATCATAATGTATAATAACAACTTACACCAAATGTAATTAAACTAATTTGTCTATGTTTCCTTTATTTTATGTTTCGAGTTTTTTTTATCAAAAATAAAATCCGACTTTAAAAATAAAAATAGTGGCATAATCTACTTGATTATGACTAAAAAAGATAAACACGTAACAAATGGGAAAAAAATAGTTGTTGGAAAGGGAGTTTGAAAAAATTTCAATAAGATGCAATTTATAGCTTGATGTGACAAAATGAAGGAAATCACAATAATTACAAATGAAAAAGCAGTATGAGAATATTGCCCCAACATTGATATACAGATTAAGCCTTTTTTTTTTTTTAATCTTTCTCCCCTTGTCTATACATTTCAATATTAATATTATACTATACTATGAGAAACGATTTCTATACACAATATTTTTTTATACGATTTCTTATATTTTTTTATATTCAAAAATAGGAAAAACGTTGATATATATAAGGGGCAGGTTATATTTACAAACTTTTTTGTTTACAAACTACACTATATTCTTCCGGGAGAATACAAACTTTTACAAACTACACTATGTTTTCCCGGGGGAATATAGTGTAATTTGTAAAAAAATTCCAAAAAATTTGTAAACGGATCATTTCCCATATATATATGGGAAAATATTTTCTCCTTTTAAAGGAAATTTTTTTCTCATGTTAGTGACCCATTGCAAAAGTGGGACCTATAAAATAGTGGAGAGAGAAAAGAATTCAAGGTGGGACCCACTTATGTTATGAGTCACTAACATGAGAAAAAATTTCTCATTTAAAAGGAGAAAATGTTTTCCCTTTATATGTATGAAAAATATTTCTACAGCCACTTTAGATAAGATTATCTACGACTACCCAAAAATTACGTTGTTTTGATTAATGAAGGATGTTTCTGTAATTTTGTTTATTTTTTTATCATATGCATTTTACTGAAACATCTTTCATTAACTCACATAAAATTACAGAAACACCCTTAATTAATCAAAATGACGTAGTTTTTGGGATAACTATAGATAACCTTATCTAGAGTGGCTGTAGAAATATTTACCCCATATATATATATATATATATATATATATATATATATAGGGCTTGTTGTTTCTCAAGCTGCTTGAGATAATTTTATCTTCGGTTACTAAATTATAACCGTACAAAGATAAATCTATAGTAATAAAGGAAGAGATAAAAAGTGAATTATAACCATTCAAAGGTGAATCAATTAATATAAGGAAATAAATAAATAAAATGACCTAGTTTTGAAGTGGCCGTAGATAAACTTATCTCAAGTTGCTTGAGAAATTTTTTCCCATACATATATATATATATATATATATATATATATATATATATATATATATATGAGGAGGGATATTCTTACTACCAAAATTTTCTACTACCAACTCACTATCTATCTAATCACCATTGGATCAACATTTTCTCTTTTTTTAAATTATTTTAGCATTCTCTCTATTTGATTCAATGCTGACTATATAGGTAGAAAGTTAGTAGTAGAAAGTTTTAGTAGTAAGAATATCTTATATATATATATATATATATTAGTTAAAAAAATGAGTTTTATAATTCTCATGTAACATGAGAATTGAAATATCATGTTATAAGATAAAAAATATGTGCGACCCATATGTTAGAAAAAATTGTGTGTAGGACCCACATCAGCACGGGAATCGAAGGGTGTGTAGGAAGATTGTAATTATCATGTTAAATTAGAATTATAAAACCCTAAAAATATAGTATAAAACTATAAGAAAATAATATAAGTGATGTGTAAACAAAAAGATTAAAATGATTGTTGCTTGCCAAATCAGGAATAATAAAAGAAAGATCCTTTGTTTAAAAGTGATTATATTTCTCGAATGTTAACCTTTTTGTGTTTTTTTTTTTGGAATATTTTGTCCATTCTGTGAAATATTTGAAAGGGACATGACACATTATTGTTTTTCATGTTTTTTTATAAGGGAAAACATTTTTTTTGCATGAGAATTCATGTTTGTGATCCTTCGATTTGTGTGCAAAATTATTATTTTTTTTTAATAAATGTGGGGTCCACCACCAATTAAGCAACAACATAAGAATTCAATTCTCATGCAACATGAGAAACCCTTCTTAGAATGAGGCTAAACTTTGCTTATTTATTGTTGGTGGCCAAGATTTTTATATCAAATTAATTAACAAGTAAAATAGGGGTAAAATAACCAAGTTAATTTAATTACTAAAAGTGTTAAATGTGAATTTGGATGAAATAAAATTACAGGGGTTAATTAATAAAAAATATATATTAAGGATATAAATGATAAAAGAGTAAAGCACTAGAAGATTTATCAAAATTTTCCCTATTCTTTTATTAGATAGATAGATAGATGTGTACAACAATTATTTTGAGTTAATAATACACACCACAAAAATAAAATGACATTCATATTTCAAGCGTAACAAATATTTAGGGATTGGTTCGTATAAACATAATTTATTCTCTATACATTTTTTTTTTTTTTTCATCCAAGCTCATTTTTAGTGTAAGTAACATTTGGTTAGTCTCTTTATTTTGCCCTATGAACAGGTAAAAAAAACAAAGGAGATAAATGATAAATGTTTAAAAAAGCATAGATATAAATGATAAATGAGGATTTTTTAAAAAATAAATAAATTTTCTCCAACCATAATTAAACTAATGAAAAGACTTAACTATGAGAAATGATGTATCTAACACCTCGTGTTAACCCGGTTTATTAACATACTATCGTATTAAGCCACGCTTAATTAAAGTGCAGAATAACTTTTTCTTTAATTCAATTATGACGTCATTAATACTTAGTCAAGTTGATTACTTAATCAATTATCATAAAACATCGCCTGTATGTAAATTGCAAGACAACTAATTGAAATACCTCAATATATAAATGAAGTGAGTATCTAAGGTCACGGATCTACAACACGTAGTCCGAACAATATCCTGATACATTATTACAACTTTAAATAAAACAAGACATAACCAAGTTTATGTGGCATGGACAAACCCCATGCTCACCAAATAAGGCAACAATGCCCAACAACAGTCTCAACAGACAATATCATAATAATAAGCTAAAAGCCGAAAACAGTAAACAACTTCCAGCATCCAACATATCAGTACATACAACAATATCTAACTCAACTCTGGCCTACTGCCACCCGAGGTCTCAACCACAGGGTTACCTGAACCTGAAATATGCATCCCTAAACGTGGGGTGAGATCTCTAAACAAGAAATCTCAGTAAGACAAGGGGTCCTCAAGGATCTTCCACCCCAAGCTCACTTACATGTGCAATATAAGTTCCAAAAGCAGTAATTTCAATATAAGTTCCAAAACTATGCAGTGCAACAGATACTCATGCCATGTGTGTTATCACTATTCTACTGGCCAGAGAAATGCAAGAATACGTCTATTACCCATATAATAATATAAGGAATAACGCTTGCACCTCACCCACAGCCTCACCATTTCGTATGTACCACATATCAGGCTTACCGTATAGGTGGACATCACATGCATATCATAATGGCATATTACATATATCAGCTCAACAGCATTTTCAAATATCAAAGCATGTAAACACAACATGCATATATACCGTTCCCCCATGGGACATGGTGGAACCAACAATGGCAAAGCCGAGGACATGAAAGCTTACCTTGCAAGCTCACAATCCTATGCCAAGAATCCACACAGCTCAAGTCCAACACACAGTAGATCATAATCTGATTTAGGACCAGCAAGCATATCAACATTCATAGCTCATAAGCATAAGCATAAAGACTACGTTTTCCTTTTACGTTTTACGTCTTAAGGCTTCCCACAAAGCCATAAACCCTTAACCACTTAGGTTCTGACTTAAACAACTTATTACAGAAGTATCACTCTAGGGTCCACAAACGATAGTCCAACTCTGTATGAACAGTACCTCACTGTTCATCGAAATCCCAGAATATCCCAGAAGACCCCCTTATTCGGATATTTCGCGATAGAACACAGTTCTGCATTTTCGCGAAGATATCCATCAAAGGTCCAACTTTTAATCCAATAAAACGTGGAAGCATGCATCTTAATTCTGTTTTAGGTCCACATACCAGTTGGTTACTTGTTTACTCATTAATCATGGCAAGACATCACCTTTAAACCAATAAAACTCAAGATCATGGTAGGGGACTTACCCAAGGCTCTAAAACAGCCACTCAAAGTGCTCTTGGAGCTCACAAATGGTCCCTCAAGGTTCAGACTATGCTCAAGAACGAAAATGACAACACAAGCTATGCCCTTTTCTTTCAAGACTCCTTGAAACTTCACAAGCCAAGGAAGAGGCTCACACAAGACAACTCAGCCCACAATCTGACTTCAAACAGAGCCAAAAACTCATAATAACAACCCCTTTCTACTTCCAAAGGCTAGAATGCACTCACCCATAGAGTTTTCATGAAGAACCCAAGAGGAAATGAGGTCTTTTGGTGTCTCAAATGGAGGGAGAAGGAAATGGCAAGGTGGCTGGTGTCTCACCCTCGAGATTATTTATTGTGGTCCGGGACCACCGTTCTTTGGGTGGTCCCTTAGTGTGAATGGAAGGGTAAAAGTGAAAAAGAGAAAAAATATCAGGGGTAAAAAGGGAAAGAAAAAATTGATGTTGTGAGAGGGAGCACCGGATCATTGGTGGTCCCGGGAGCATAAAAAATATTTCCCTCACCCTAAGCAACTCACCTAGGGGAATTGTATGGCCTAGGGTTTTGGGCCATACTTTAGTATATATAGGCACTTAAGCATTTAACGCACAGTATTAGCATTAATAGCTACGCAAAACATTTTAATTCCAAACTTTGGAATCTTAACCTACTCATTTTTCTAAGATTTATCATATTTTTATTTTATTTTTTGGAGCACCTTTTCGGTACGCGCTTTTCCATAGCCATTATCAATTCTGGCTCCAGTTCTCATTATTTTGACTTGAAACTCGTTTTACAAGTCCTATATATTATTCTAGTAATTATCATGTACTTATTATAATTTTCTGGGATACTTCACCGGTACGCATTTATACCGGGTAGCAGAACCGGTATCTACATTTTTCATCCGAAAAGAGACTTTCAGCATTACAACCCACTTACTATAATTATTAAAGCCTCATAATAATTATTAGGATCAATTATGGAATTATTTCCTAATTCTTACATTTATTTAATTAATTATCTTAATTAGCGGTGCAGGTTCTTAGAATGTATAATTATCAAGTTAGTGGCGGATGGGGATATGACTGTTGTAAATAGAAGGGCTTTGTTGAACACTTGAAAGAATTTGCTGTTAAAGAAAAAAAAATCGTGAAAAAATAAAAAATGGGATGAACGTGGTTGTATTATATTTTTTTGATGCTCTTATGATATATTTAAATAGAAAAAATGTTTTTGTAGATATTGCAGATAAGTTATCTGCATTTATTCCCAAAACGATGTCGTTTTGGGATTGAAAGATTAAAAAATTATAATTATAAAGACTATAATAACCCTGAAATAAATTAAAATTACAAAAATACCATGATTTTCGCTCCAAAATGACGTTGTGTTGGGCTTACTGCAGATAACTTATACACGATGATTGCAGCAAAAATGAACTCATAATTAAATTGAGATTTGATGTTTATAAAAAAAAAAAATTTGAAATTTGACGATGTATAGTGTTTAAATCAGAAAGTTTACATGACAAGCATCTTGCTGCGGTATCATGTTCACTAGTCACATACGAGCACAATCTGTTAAAATGGATTTAATATGCCTCAAACTTTAAGATTTTCAGAAATAAACCTCATGCAATGCTTGGCTTAAACTTGGAAGCTCTCCTTATTTGTCTTCAATAAATATCTAAATCTTTGGAAAATTTGAGTACAATCTCATTAACATTTATTTCAAAGTGGTTGAGGTTGACGGCCCATGAATCCAAAAAACAACAAGAAAAGATTGAGGGAGAGAAAAAAAATACAAATAAAAAATAACACTCGAAATGAAAATAAAAAATAAAAAAAAATATTAGAATAAAAAAGTGAAAATAAAGACAAATAAGAGAAAGAAAAAAATCAAAAAGATAGAGAGGTAAAGGGAAAAAAATAAAGTAAGAAATATGTGAAAGTGACTAAAAAAGGATTATCTAGAGCATAGGAAATAAAGTAGATCTAACCCACCTCAATGCTAATATTTTTCCCTCAATCTGTTCTAAAACACATCGTCTCCAAATCTATATTTCACTCTGTCATGATTTACTATTTTTGTCTAAGTAAGTTTCGGTCAACTTCTTCCTATTTATGTCAACTCTTGGTAACAAATTTTTATTCTAATGAGAGTATCTAGGGATTTTCTTAATCTATGTTATCTCATTTTTTCAACCACCGGTATCACTCTTATCTTTCGTTGAATATCTTCATTTCTTTATCTTATTCATCGTTATATGATCACACTCCCTCAATCTGTTCTAAAACACATCGTCTCCAAATCTATATTTCACTCTGTCATGATTTACTATTTTTGTCTAAGTAAGTTTCGGTCAACTTCTTCCTATTTATGTCAACTCTTGGTAACAAATTTTTATTCTAATGAGAGTATCTAGGGATTTTCTTAATCTATGTTATCTCATTTTTTCAACCACCGGTATCACTCTTATCTTTCGTTGAATATCTTCATTTCTTTATCTTATTCATCGTTATATGATCACACTCCCATCTTAACATTATTATTTCTGCAACTCCGTATTTTATGCTCATGCTGCTTGTATATGGGTCAATATTCTTCTCCATATAACATTCCAAGTCTTACTGCTATTCTATAGAACTTTTCCTTTAACTAAAGAAGAATCTTACTGTAACACCCCAAATTCTAACAATTTATAATAGCATAAATAAATTCAATAATTTTTATAAATAACAGCGAAAGTTCAAAATAATCAAATTTGGGAAGTGTTACCGCCGCGCTTGTACTGTTGTCAAGCGCAAGGCTAACTTTATTACATTAAAACAAAACTAAAACTAAAGTTTAAATAAAGGAAATATGTATTATGCATTTATTTAAATCTCATAAACTAGCCAGAAAAATCTGCTTTGTGATCCTCATTGCCCACAGCTAGCCCTATCCTTTACAATCCGCTTCACTGAAAATCTGCTCCCCCGCATCCCAACAGGATCATTGCAGTCAAACAAACATAAAAGTCAGCAAAGCTGGTAATCCCAATCATAACACAATTAATGTAATTAATAACAAATTAAATCAAATATATATAATCAAATTTGATAAATCAATTCCACATTAATTAAATCAAATATCAATATAATATTTATCATATATATTCTTAATCATAATCACATCAAATTATCAGCTTCAACATATATTCACATCGATCAAATTTCATTCATAATCTTTATTAAGTTTATTTAGTGGAGTAGTGGGAAGAGAACCATGGTAGACCCGGGAAACCCTGCCAGTCTACCCTGTGACCCGGGAAACCCTGCCAGTCACAAACAAATCACATTGGCCATAATCAATTCACATCTTCCTAGTGTCCCGGATATCCTGACAGACACCTCTTCCCAAAGTTGCTACTAGTATCCCGGGAAACCCTGCCAGATACCACTTTGAGAAGAACGGATATTCTCTGTTCACATCGTATAAATATATCGGAGGCATAAAGCCCAAGGGTTGTGTTCATCACTTTGGGAGGTACCATCCCAAAGCTATCCTCCCACTATTATTATTTTTTTTATACAGACATAACAAAATTTCCCAATTTATTTCAAATGTATGTAATATCTATTTTCTGCAGCGAATAATTAATTTCCAATTTACCAAAACATATATATATTAGTGCCTCAATTTAGAAAGTAAAGCACACACTACAAAAAAAGTGTTATTTAACCACATTTTAAAACGTGGCAAATTTTGATAAAAAATGTGCCTAACACGCTTTACCTCATTTTGGTTAAATGTGGCTAAAAAGGGTGTTGCAATAATTTAACCACACTATTTTATTAACTTTGCCACATCTTGACCAAGTGTGGTAGCTTCTTTTTAGCCACATTTATTGTTAATTTAACCACTTTGTAAATGTGGTTAAACTATATAGTTTGCCACAATAAAAAAATGTGGCCAATTATGTCTGAAAACTTTTCTTAGCCACATTCATGAATGTGGCTAAATATATGAATTTTTTTATTTAAAAATATTTCAAATTTAATAAATCTTACAACAATAAACAAAATAATATTAATGAATTTTTTTATTGATATCATTAAATAATTTATACAAGACCTCAAGTTTTCAATTCATATGAACTAATCAAAATTTTTAGGTACTAATATTACACAAGGGAAATAATTGTCAAATAAAACTAATATTTCAAGTTGTTTCCCTTCTTTATAGCAGGTAGAAGATCCAAGAAAAAGATCTTGTTTATCAGCCAAATGCACTTGTTGGTATTGGGTGTGGTTGTGTAGCCTAGCATATGCACAAGAAATAACAAGTCTGCCACTCCAAGCAGAGTTCACTATGGCAGTGGAAGGATATACTTGTGGACTTGAGAATGGTAGCAACTGGGTGCCTGAGAAAAGTAGAAGTAAATTTTTAAGAATAATATCATTTTCCATATGTATAAGTTACATTGTTATGACTTATTGTTACCACTTATATCTAATGGCTTTGATTTTATAGTTATATGAGCATGAATTAAGTGAATCAATGATAAGAATCAGCTTAAGAATAAAGTGCTACACTTCGTATAAATGAAGTAAGCAATAGATAATTTATTATAAACGGTAATCTATGCTCCCTTCTCAAAATCAAACTCCTTTTTTTTTTCTATGCACCAACATATTATTTTAGTGGCCACTAGATTGTCATGAACGTAAACATAATCAGCCATCAGGTACATTGGCAGCGCACTTGTCTAGCTAACTACATGGTTTTCACATGAAATTTCTTACTTTTATGATATTTCTAAACCAATGTGGGGGATCTTCAGCAAATGCATGCATCAAATCGATGCATATATGGATATGGGTCCACTAAGATAATGTGCTAGAACTAGAAGTTAACCTTGGTAATGCATGAATCATTGTAACTGAAAGAGTCAATAACATGTTTATATTGAATGGTTTGTGTAAGAACCCGCACCGCTAATTAAGGTAATTAGTAAATTAATTATGATAATTAGGAAATAATTCCATAATTGACCTTAATAATTACTAATGGGCTTAGATAATTATACTGAGTGTGTAAAAATGCTGAAAGTCGCTTTTCGGAAGAAAAACGCAGATACCGGTTCTGCTACTCGGTATAAATGCGTACCGGAAAAGTATCCCGGAAAATTATAACGAATGCATGATAATTACTAGAATATTATGTAGGACTTGTAAAACAAGTTTCAAGTCAAAATGACGTAATCTGATGCCAGAACTGATACTGGCTATGGAAAAGCGCGTACCGGAAAGGTGCTCCGAAAAATAAAATAAAAATATGACAAATCTTAGAAAAATGCGTAGGTCTAGAATCCGAAGTTTGGGATCAATATCTTTTACTTTGCGATTAAGGCTAATACTGTGTGATTAGTGGCATGTGCCTATAAATAGGCACATTATGAGGGCACAAAACCCTAGAAACTCATACTGAGCGTGGGAGGCTGCTGTTTTCTGAGTTGGAGCACTGTTCCATTGCCTCCTTCACTCCCCCTTCATCATTTCTTGAACCTTTGGCCTTCTTCCTTCACTCCTCCTCTCCTTAACACTTGAGAGCATGCAAGGTGAGGGAGTGTGAGTGTGAAATCCTGAGTTTCCAGCCCCTGTGTGTGTAGTTAGTGAGCATGAGTTTGAAGCTTTAGTGATGGCTACTTTGTGGTAGTCATTGTGAGCTTCAAAGTGTCTTCTTGTGGTGCAAGAACCCACCTTGAAGTGCCATTTTCGTGCTCCTACTTAGGCTGAGTTTGAGGAACCTTGGGAGAGCTCCAAGAGCACACCTTGCCTCTGTTTTGAACTTTGGTAAGTTACCTCACCATGATCATGAGTTTATTTTGCTTAAAGTTGGTGTCTTGTCATGTAAAAAGTTAAAATGAAGTAACCAACACCTAAATGAACTTGTATATGCTTAAAGATGCATGCTTTAACGTGTACATGTATTAAAAGTTGGATCTTTGGGATGGATACTCACGAAATGCAGAAACTACATTCTGTCGTGAGATATCCGGATATTTGTCGAACAGATATCCGGATATCAGTATCCGGATATGGTATCCGGATATTGATATCCGGATATGGGGATCTGGGTATCCGGATATGACATATCCGGATATGACATATCCGGATATGTCCAGTGTGATATCCGGATATGACATATCCGGATATGCCCCTTCTGATATCCGGATATCCTGGTTTCTGCGCAGACAGTAGCTTTACTGTATGAACAGTAAGCTATTGGGTGTGTGTGGACCCTAGTTTAAGGAAGTTGAACTTCTATAATAAATGGACTAAGTCAGAATCACATGATTAAGGGCTTATGGCTTGGTTGGAAGCCTTAAGACGTAAAACGTAAAGGAAAGGCGTAGTCTTTGAAGTTGTATGCTTGTGATGCATTTATATTGACTTGTTAATGGTCCATATCAGATTGTGATACTGCTGTTTGTGGACTAGTGAGTGGTTGGACTCTTGGCTTGGATAGCTAGCTTGCAAGGTAAGCTTTCGTGTCCTCGGTTTAGCCATTTTGATGTTCCACCATGTCCCATGGGGATGGGTTTATGCATGCTGTGTTACATGCTTTGATTATTTTGGAAATGCTGTTGAGCTGTTTATATGTAATGAGCTATTATGATATGCATGTGGTGTCCACCTAGACGGCAATCCTGAGTATGTAGTACATACAAGATGGAGAAGCATGTGGGTGAGGTGCAGGTAGTATCCATGTACTCATGTAGGCATAGACGTATTCCTACATTTCTCTGGCCAGTAGATTTGAAAGCACACATGACATGAATAATTGCTGCATCGCATGATTTTAGAACTTATACTGTAATACTGTTTTTAGAACTTATATTACACATGTAAGTGAGCTTGGGGTGGAGACTCCTTGAGGACCCCTTGTCTTACTGAGATTTCTTGTTAGAGATCTCACCCCACGTTTGGGGACGCTTATTTCAGGATCAGGTAATGTTGAGGGCTCGGGTGGCAGGAGGCCAGAGCTGAGTTGATTTGATGATATGCTGACTGCTGTTTTTATTTCCGACTGTTGTTTATGTTTTCTGTTGAGTTTATGTTATGACTGTTATTGGGCTTTGTTGCCTTATTTGGTGAGCATGGGGTTTGTCCATGCCACATGTTTGACTTTGGTCTTTTAGGTTAATGTTGTAATTAAAGTATCAGGATTTTGACCCAGGCTACTTGTGTAGACCTGTGGCTTTAGATACTCACTTATTATATTTATGTACGAGGCATTCAGTTAGTTGTCTTGCAATTTACATACAGGCAGTATTTTTATGAAAATGATTAAGTAATCAAGTTGGTTAAGTTAATGACGTCATAATTGAATTAAAGAAAAAGTTATTCCGCATTTTAATTAAGCGTGGCTTAATACGATAGCGTGTTAACAATCCGGGTTAACACGGGCTATTACAGTTTGCGTTGGTAAGTGTACAGGCACAGAAACCAAACAGACATTTTTTCAAAAAAAAAAAACTTATTACCAAAAATATATAAAATAAATAAAAAATTTACCTAATGGGACTATGCATCAAAATATCTTTAAACACTCACCTATTAATGTTATTTTTTTTTTAAAAAGTGATCCATCTAATATTGCATTTATTCTATCCATAAGTCTTAATTATTGTAATCTAGCAACATAGTAAACAAAATCAAATTGTACATGAAACTAGGAAGTGAAACTCATTTACTACAGATTCATCACCACATGTGCAGGCAACAACAACAGCAGCAGGTAACTTGTAAGAAGAGGGTTAAAATATAACCCAAATACATTATGTTCAAAATGATACCTTCCAATGGGGGAGTAGTACCCTTTTCCATAGCCGCAACTCCACCCATTGGAGCTCCTGCCATAATCTCCTGAATAGGTGATTGGATTTAAAGACAGAGAAAGTAAGGAATTGGTTATATGCTCTGCAGTAAACTCTGTTCTTTGTAAAGTGTATGTTGTATATGAAGGTTTTCATATAAGTTCTAAGCCACAGCCAGTGACTTCACATGCTCACAATCACTGAGATATATTGAAAGCCTCTGTTATTGCCCATTTTATATGCTATAAATTAATTACAAGTCTGTTACATTAAGGATATCATAGCATGGAGAGGTTAATTACAGCAGAGATGCACCCAGGTATAAATTACTCTAAAATTACCTAGGGCCAATGGAAACAACGAAATCACATCTCATTACTTCTAGACTTATTAATTCAAATGTCACAACAGACATGGTATTAAGGCCAACAAAAATTTTCTACCAAACCATCATGATTCAATCCTAAAAGAAGCCTAGTAACTAATAAGACAGCAACAAATAATGCAAGCAATTACCAAAAATCAAATGTACCAAAAATCAGAAAATTACCCTTGCTGATAAGCCTCCTTATTTTGATTTGTGTACAGATTGCTTACAAATGTTAGAAGGGCTTCTTTATTTGATTGAAAAAATAGGAAGAGATAGAAAGAAGAAAAGAATGGGGACGATATATTGAAGTTTGTAAAATATATTTGAAATCCATTTTTTCAGTGCATTTAACAGAACTGAAGAAAGAAAGTCGTTAGAACATAGCTCATTGGTAAAAAAAAAGCGCCTTTAGCCTTGATAATAACAAGGCTTAATACAGAGAGATATAGATATATACCTTGTTATCACAGTCTACGAGCTTGCCCGTGGCAATAAAATTGTTGTTCACTAAAAAATGTTAGATTTCGACACGTTCGTTTTGATATTAAATAATATTTTTAATTTATGTAGTGTATATTATATTTAATATTCAATAATTTAACAAAAAATGAATATAAACTTGCCTGATATCCCAAATATTTATATTAAACTCAATAAAATGGCAATAAAATTGGCAACACAACCTTTAAATCTTTTTTTGAATTTCCTGACACGACACGTCAGGGTTTTTGAAAGCCCTGAAAGCCCAGCAAGATCCACATTTTCCCTGTATATCAAAATTATGCACACAATAAATTGAAACAGTTTTGGGGCTATAAATCAGAAAATCGAAAAATTACCAACTAATAAAACTCTTTATTAACGTAAACACTCTTACCCTTGCTCCCTGCAGATGTACCAAAAATCAGAAAATTACAAACAAAGTTTATTACTAACTCCAAGCAATTACCATAGATATAGGTGGAAGGTTGGACTTGAACTTGGCACGGATAATACTACTATTACCATGAGGCTCGATAACCTTACCCCAAATGCAGCGTTCTTTTTTCTGGTATTGGCTTCCATTCTTCTTTACCTTGGCTTTGTAAATGAATGCCATGCGTTTGCCACAATACCATGCAACCTCTTCCTTGGAATTTACTCCTTCAATCTGGATAAGAGAGGTTTTTGGGTATTGATTTGACATGGACCTTAAAAACACTACCATTTTCTTAGCATAAATCAAGCCAATCTATTTGTTTCCATATTCATAATATGCCATAAATTGAAATTAAGATTTAACCACAAACTCAAAACTGCTATTAGACACACTTGAGGAAGTCTTCAGAGTCACAAAACACTTCATATAAAGTTGGGAAACAAAAAATAAAATGAATAATCTGTGAAATTAATTCAAAGTTGAAACAATTACCTCCTAAATCCATGAATTGAACCCCTGACATAAAGTCCGACATGGAAGAAAAGGAAAAGACAACGTTAGCAAATTAAATGCAAAACCTCCTATATAGAAGAATAATAGGATGCTGTCATCCAACGCGAGAACAAGATTGGTTCTTAAATATTGACCTTAAACAGTTACAGAATACATTATAAAAGGAAAAAAATTATTGAGCTGGAATGTACCCCACCACCATGCTACCAATACTGTTAAAAGTTTGTAATTGCTTTTTTAATAAATTGACAATCGCTACATCATGATAAACAAAGATTAAATTACCTAAAAGAAAAATTTGATAAACGATGTATTACAATGGATTGTCCAAATATTTTCTCGCCAATTTCTTCACCCGAGGAATGGTTGCAGGATAAAGCAGAATCCCTAAATTATAGTTAGCCATATGGTAAGCAAGAAAATAATTATAACTTGCTAGTTGCTATCTCATTATAAAGGTATATTTAGCACTACAGAGGCCATGAATGTTAAAACTTATTATGTGTTGCAATTGTCCATCTCCTAAATCTAACAAATAGCTGCAACTATAGAGTGACAAGAAAATGAAATTGACCATGAACACCATCCACGATATCAAACAAAATCGGATCTTGTGATACAAATGAAATTAGCTTCAACGTATATTATTAAAACACAAATTGATAAATAATGGAAGCAACCTCTTCAGTTCCATAATCCACTTACAGATCGCTGTTATCACCATTCCATTTTTAATAATACACAATGATAAATACTAATTTCGTTTGTATCTAAGTTATAGAGTCCTAATTTCTACCGAGGAGACATAGTCAGGTACTTGGCTTTGTCCTAAACAAACCCCGATCCATCATAAAGACAATTTCAACCCAAAAGGAAAATGAAAAAAACACACAACTCAAGCAAGAACAGATCACAGGTTTCAAGTACTGAATGAAAAAAAAAACCTGGTCAAATAGGAATCAACCGGCGCTGCGTCTACTATGAACTCGCCGCTCTCTACGCTGGAAACTCTCTCCAATTTCTCAATCTGCCGCTTGATCTTGTGCGACACTCCTTCCATTAAAAATTGCTCCTCAAAATCGAAAAAAAATCAATTGAAAAAATCAAAATATATTTAAATTCTAAGAATCAACAGTGAAGATTGAGAATCAACAAGGTCTATCTTTCAAAAATCAAAAAGGTTTTAAAAATGAAAAAAAATGATTGGAGAGGAGATGTGCGTAGAGACGTACTTGAAGTCAAAAATATGAATTAGGGTTAAACCCTAAAAGATTGAACTCATCGAAGGAAAGAAGAAAAGAATTAAGTGAAAGCAACATGGAAGATTTCAAGCTATGGCCGAAGGAAGAAATTGAATTTTATCTCGGGTTAAAGCTAAGGAAGGATGAAGTTAAAGTGTGGGATTTTTGTATAATGTGAGTGAATACATGAGGAAAACGTCTTTTGGCTAAAAGGAAAATAAATTTTTTTGCTACATGGTGTAAAAAATGTCGAAAATTGAGGATAATTTTATAATTTTACCATCATTCTAGCAAATGTGGTTAATCGAATGTCGTTGCAGACCACGTTTCTTGTAGTGACAGGATCAAAAATAATAATTGAAACTAAACACATATACTGAAAGCATGTATTTGAAATAGGTTGATCACGTAAATCGAGAGAAACAACATTGCAAATATATATACATATATAAGCAAAAGTCAAGGACGTACTATACTAATTGGCAAATTGAAAGAAATGAATCAAACATCTAATTTAATGGGAATTGACGCACAAAAATCGAGAAGGAAATTTTTGTTTTGTAAACAATGTGTACATATATTAAAGCAACAATAATTATAATTTGCATTCAATTAAAGAATTGCATAGAAACTGGAAGAAATTTGCAGCGAAATATATAACTGCAGTTCCGAGTTCGCAAAAGCAAATTGAGAAAACATTTGTAATCGAATATATATATATATATATATATATATATATATATATATATATATGCATATAGTAATCATCAACAAAATCGAATTTATAACGAACGTAATTATATATACAGGTCAACATAATTATTTGGGATTAGGATTACATACAATATTTCATATAAGACAACCCTATGATATATTTAGGATCATAAGTACCCTATCACAATTCATATAAAATTAACCTAAGACTTCTACAATTACACATACCAAATTTCACCTAAAAATATAATCTAAAAATACCTAGGGATTAGGATTACACATACCAAATTTCACATAAAATATAACCTAAAAATACCTAGGGATTAGGATTACACATACCAAATTTCACATAAAATATAACCTAAAAATACCTAGGGATTAGGATTACCTGGTCTCCGTTTTCGCTAACTTCTAAAAGGAAAATTTGGGGCAGAGAACCGATTGATAATCAGAAAAATATAAAAATTGAAAATAATTAAAATAAACTTTTTTTGGAGTGAGAAGAGAGAGAGAGTAGAGGAGAAATGTTGAAGAATGAATTGGTTTGGTTAGACTAGGCCTCTATTTATAGTTGAAGTTTTGGGCTTATACATTACTGACTCCACGCTGACTCATCATATCTAAACAATTTATGTTTGTTGACTCATCATGTCTAAATAATTTATGTTTGTTGACTCATCTTATCTAAACAATTTATGTTTGTTGAATCATCATATCTAAACAATTTATGTTTGTTGATTCATCTTATCTAAACAATTTATGTTTGTTGAATCATCATATCTAAATAATTTATGTTTGTTAAATCATCATATCTAAACAATTTATGTTTGTTGACTCATCTTAATCCAATCAAACATTACCAATCAAATAATCAAACATTAAAGCATAATAATCACAATTTATCATCCATTATTATTATTACTAATTTATAATTTATTACTATTATTAATATATTGTATTATAAATTACTATTATTTTCCTGGGATATTACATTCTACCCTCCTTAAAAGAAGTTTCGTCCTCAAAACTTAAAAGTTTGAGTTTCTCAATTAACTAAAGGCATAAAATTAAAGTTAATAAAAATATGGGGTATTACATTCTATCCTCCTTTAAAGAAATTTCGTCCTCGAAACTTATTTATTTATTTTTTTGAAACCCCCTTAAAAAAAAATAAGCAACCAACCAAGAGTAATGCATAATTAAGAAAACAAGAACACATATGATGCAATGAATTTAAAATACTACAAATTAATGAATTGTTAACTTTAACCAAGCTAAAAGAAAAAAAAAAGTTTCGAAACTGAATATCTTCTTTAAACAAATAGAAACTTTTATTGCATATATCATCTTTCATTTGCTAAAAAAAAATTTAATCAATTCAAGAACAATTCTAAAAGAAAGCTAATTACTTTTATTAAAATAAGAATGAGTTACTAAAGATAGCGTATAAAAAAAATTAAAGAATAATATCAATAATAATTTTAAATCACAAAATAATTCCAAACATATAATCATCAAAATTTCAAAGAAATAAATCATATTTAAAAGACAAGAAAAATAACCCTTCACTACCCATCTCTCTCAATTTATTTATTTATCTTATGTCATATTATTTTATTTACTTTTTTTTTTGTATTTATTTAACTCATGGATCTTTGATCCCTCGAGTCAGTATCAAAAGCAAACCCTAGCCGCAACCAAGGGCTCTGATACCATTTTGTAACACCCCAAATTCTAACAATTTATAATAGCATAAATAAATTCAATAATTTTTATAAATAACAGCGGAAGTTCAAAATAATCAAATTTGGGAAGTGTTACCGCCGCGCTTGTACTGTTGTCAAGCGCAAGGCTAACTTTATTACATTAAAACAAAACTAAAACTAAAGTTTAAATAAAGGAAATATGTATTATGCATTTATTTAAATCTCATAAACTAGCCAGAAAAATCTGCTTTGTGATCCTCACTGCCCACAGCTAGCCCCATCCTTTACAATCCGCTTCACTGAAAATCTGCTCCCCCGCATCCCAGCAGGATCATTGCAGTCAAACAAACATAAAAGTCAGCAAAGCTGGTAATCCCAATCATAACACAATTAATGTAATTAATAACAAATTAAATCAAATATATATAATCAAATTTGATAAATCAATTCCACATTAATTAAATCAAATATCAATATAATATTTATCATATATATTCTTAATCATAATCACATCAAATTATCAGCTTCAACATATATTCACATCGATCAATTTTCATTCATAATCTTTATTAAGTTTATTTAGTGGAGTAGTGGGAAGAGAACCATGGTAGACCCGGGAAACCCTGCCAGTCTACCTTGTGACCCGGGAAACCCTGCCAGTCACAAACAAATCACATTGGCCATAATCAATTCACATCTTCCTAGTGTCCCGGATATCCTGACAGACACCTCTTCCCAAAGTTGCTACTAGTATCCCGGGAAACCCTGCCAGATACCACTTTGAGAAGAACGGATATTCTCTGTTCACATCGTATAAATATATCGGAGGCATAAAGCCCAAGGGTTGTGTTCATCACTTTGGGAGGTACCATCCCAAAGCTATCCTCCCACTATTAT
The DNA here is from genome assembly GCA_032173675.1 of Gastrolobium villosum. Classification (NCBI taxonomy): domain Eukaryota; kingdom Viridiplantae; phylum Streptophyta; class Magnoliopsida; order Fabales; family Fabaceae; genus Gastrolobium; species Gastrolobium villosum. Next base: position 135,568 of record JAVKPL010002390.1, read on the forward strand.
TATTTTTTTTATACAGACATAACAAAATTTCCCAATTTATTTCAAATGTATGTAATATCTATTTTCTGCAGCGAATAATTAATTTCCAATTTACCAAAACATATATATATTAGTGCCTCAATTTAGAAAGTAAAGCACAGGATCAAAAATAATAATTGAAACTAAACACATATACTGAAAGCATGTATTTGAAATAGGTTGATCACGTAAATCGAGAGAAACAACATTGCAAATATATATACATATATAAGCAAAAGTCAAGGACGTACTATACTAATTGGCAAATTGAAAGAAATGAATCAAACATCTAATTTAATGGGAATTGACGCACAAAAATCGAGAAGGAAATTTTTGTTTTGTAAACAATGTGTACATATATTAAAGCAACAATAATTATAATTTGCATTCAATTAAAGAATTGCATAGAAACGGGAAGAAATTTGCAGCGAAATATATAACTGCAGTTCCGAGTTCGCAAAAGCAAATTGAGAAAACATTTGTAATCGATATATATATATATATATATATATATATATATATATATATATGCATATAGTAATCATCAACAAAATCGAATTTATAACGAACGTAATTATATATACAGGTCAACATAATTATTTGGGATTAGGATTACATACAATATTTCATATAAGACAACCCTATGATATATTTAGGATCATAAGTACCCTATCACAATTCATATAAAATTAACCTAAGACTTCTACAATTACACATACCAAATTTCACCTAAAAATATAATCTAAAAATACCTAGGGATTAGGATTACACATACCAAATTTCACATAAAATATAACCTAAAAATACCTAGGGATTAGGATTACACATACCAAATTTCACATAAAATATAACCTAAAAATACCTAGGGATTAGGATTACCTGGTCTCCGTTTTCGCTAACTTCTAAAAGGAAAATTTGGGGCAGAGAACCGATTGATAATCAGATAAATATAAAAATTGAAAATAATTAAAATAAACTTTTTTTTGGAGTGAGAAGAGAGAGAGTAGAGGAGAAATGTTGAAGAATGAATTGGTTTGGTTAGACTAGGCCTCTATTTATAGTTGAAGTTTTGGGCTTATACATTACTGACTCCACGCTGACTCATCATATCTAAACAATTTATGTTTGTTGACTCATCATGTCTAAATAATTTATGTTTGTTGACTCATCTTATCTAAACAATTTATGTTTGTTGAATCATCATATCTAAACAATTTATGTTTGTTGACTCATCTTATCTAAACAATTTATGTTTGTTGAATCATCATATCTAAATAATTTATGTTTGTTGAATCATCATATCTAAACAATTTATGTTTGTTGACTCATCTTAATCCAATCAAACATTACCAATCAAATAATCAAACATTAAAGCATAATAATCACAATTTATCATCCATTATTATTATTACTAATTTATAATTTATTACTATTATTAATATATTGTATTATAAATTACTATTATTTTCCTGGGATATTACACTTACGATCATAGAAAAACCCTAATGCACTACCCCATTTCATCCACTTGTTATGATCCTCTGGTTTACATCATCATCAGCCTCTCAACCCTTTTGCAAAATTAATCCCCGATATCTAAAAGTATTTTTCTTGAGTACCTCTTTTCCAATCAAGTACATGAAATCTTGATCTTTATCTCTTGTCGAAGCAAACTCACACTTCATATACCTAGTCTTATTCCGACTTAGCGTATATCATTCATATTCCAATGTGCTTGTACACAATTTTAGTTTTCTTTTAACACTCATCTTAGTCACAACAATAAGCATAAAATCATATGCAAATAGCATACACAATTGCATTTCATATTGGATATCTTTTGTTAGTTCATCATAACCAGAACAAAATGATAAGGATTCAACACAGAGTCTTGTTGTACACCTATAATGATAAAAAAAATAACTTAATGTTTCATTACAAGTCTTCACACATGTAGTAGCACTATCATACATATACTTAATTACCTTTATATACTTGATGGTGCTTTTATCTTCTCAACCACAAATTCTTTATTAAAACCCTATCATGTCTTCTCGAGATCTATATACACTCTATGTAAGTCATTCTTCTTTTCACGATACCTTTCAATCATTTGTCATATCAAGAAAATAGTTCCCACAGTATATCTTCCTATATAAATCTGAATTGATTTACAAAGTCTTTAGTTTTTCCTCTCAATCGATGTTCAATATCTCTCTCTCATAATTCCATAGTATGACTTATAAGCCTAATGCCTCTACAATTAGAACAATTATGGATATCTCTTTTGTTTTTCTAAATAGGCACAACCATGTTTTTTCTCCATACACCAGGCATCTTATAAGTTTGGAAAATCTTATTCAAAAGATTTTCCAACTAACTTATTACTACATCACCCCTAGGTGTCTCCACACTTCAATAGGGACATTATCATGTCGCAAAGCTTTACTAGTCTTCATCTTCTTTAATGTCTTGTTAACTTCATGAGCTTTGATTCTACACACAAACCTTCTATTCAAATCATCATAAGTATTGTCCAAATCCCCTCCATTTTTATTGTTATCCCTGTTAAAAAAATCTCAAGTTATTGTTTTTTTTCAAAAAGACCATTATGTCCACCCTTTACTTTTTACTGTGTGTTTCAAATTTTTTTTGCCAACTTCAATTTAATTTTTTTTTAATCATATGTAAAATTTTAAATACATTTTTATTTAATAATTTCTTTTTTTATGGATACTTGTTAACAAATTCCTATTTACAATTTTACATCTTGACAAACTTGCTTAGTATTAACATCCACATCCAGACCTTCTTCTTTCCAAAAATGTAAAAAAGTTAACAAAGGTCCTTAAAATATTAGTTAAGGATTAAAAGCAAAAAAATTTAAATGAAAAATAAACATTTAATAGATTAAGAGTTATAAAACGTTTCACACTAGCATTTAAAAGTATTTAATAGAAAGTATTACATGCTCTTTTTTCGTATAACTCAGGGTATCTTCCATATCGTCGAAAATTAATTCACTCGAAGCGTATAAATCACCAAAGTGAATATTACATGCTATGAGAAGTAATCAATCAACTTACTTAAAAGCATGGATTTACTTATCATTATTCTTTCTTAGACACTAAATTAAGTTGACACGGCGAGTAGAAATACCCTCCTTAACTTCGAGTCTGATGGACTGAATATCTTTGATAAGGAATCGGAGAAAACTACGACGACTTTTTCCAGGAAATCTCCAACGAAAAATACACATTATTCCCTCTTTTCTATCGAATCGATCATAACCACTACCCACATTCCATGAAATTGTACACCACAAATAAGAACTAATAAAGAGACCCGCAATTCCATAGAAAGACATCACGATCCCTTATGGAAAAAAAAGAATTCCCTAAGACGGAAATAAAGATAACAAATTATTGCCAAGATAACTGGAAGTTCCAACCAATAAGAATCCCAATGAACCTACAAAAAGGATAAAGGCCCAGCAAAAATTGCTTGTTTTTCGAGACCCCGTTATAAGTTTTATCCATATATGTTCTGATCGCCAACTCATACTTGATCCAATTACTTTATTGGAATAGGGGGGAATAAAAAACCCAAGCAAATGAATTTTACTTTACTTATCTTATCCAAAGTAACTTTCATCAACTAGCATTATTTTGATGTAAACCTTTAAGAGTAAATCATCGAATTGCTTCCGGATCTTAAAAAAAATATATATGAGATTTGTCTCCACTACCCGTATCTAAAAAATCTTGATTTTTTGAACATGAAGAAATAAGGGAGCAATTGCCATTGCCGGAAATACTAGGCCCACTAAAGGCACCAAAACGGAGGGTAAGTTTATCATAGAATGGGGATCTCAATTTAATATTTGTACCTTAATATATATATATATATATATATATATATATATATATATATATATATATATATAGAGGTAGGATCCTTTGACACCGGTGTCAAATTTCAAATTTGACACCTCATCTGAGAGTCGTTGATCAAAAAAGATCAACGGTGTCACATGGTTACAAATCAGAGCCGTTGATCTTTTTTGATCTAACGACTATCAGATGAGGTGTCAAACTTGAAATTTGACACCGGTGTCAAAGGATCCTACCTCATATGCATATATATGCATATATATATATATATATATATATATATATATATATATATATTCTTCTATTAATTTTGTGATTATTCCTATTTTTATAAAGATAGTCTATAGTCTATAATCAATCGAATTCATATATACTTATACTTAGGAAATTGATAATTATACTAAGTATAATAAAAAAAAGAGATGTATAAAACTGTTTACACTTGACTCCTGCTTTGATACACTACGTTGCATTGATATTGACATAGGATACGATACTCTAAAAATATTAAATTTCGACATGTTAGGATACATTTTGATATTAAATAATATTTTTAATTTATATAATATATATTATATTTAATATTCAATAATTTAACAAAAAAAAAGCTTATAATACTTATCAATTTTAAAAAGAAACATAAGATGTAAATATTTTCTATTATGTTTTCAAATTAAAAATCTCTTATACACTTCAATAAGATTTATTCAGTATTCATTTTTAATTTTTATTATATCAATTTGATAAAATATCAATTAATTTTTTTCATTATATATAATGAAATTTCAAATATTATAGATGTCGAAGTATGTCAGAGTGTCAGATGTGACACTTCATATTTTTCAAAGTGTTGTGATTGAAACTGCACTTAATATCATAATTAATGTTAACAATACCGGTGTACAACGGATTGTTACATTTTATGGTATTTGATGGCCGTTTGGTACAAGGTTTTTTGTAGGATTCCCGGAAAACTAAATATTTTTAATTTTTTTATTTTCGGATATTATCGTAAACTGAATGTTTCCATCATATTTTTGAAAATCGTGATTCCCGGATAAATAAAAAATTTTACTCTACCAAACGCGTAATACATAGACATAACAAGTTCCTTCACTTTTAAGACTCTTCCATTAGCTTCTGTAAAACCCTCCAATATCGCATGCAACAAGGGTTCATGTGAATTGCCCGAATAACCCATTTCTGAGGACTCTCAGAGGATTCCATGCCAGATGTCGGGTTGGGCCCAACTTTCAACTGTCTTGCAAGCAAATGCATTTGAAAGAAGAGCTCTGCAGGCCTCATTTCTGAAAAATAAAATAAAAAAAATAGCAGACATTAGAAAGTTAGTCCACAAAAAGTTTAGCAATTAATATATACAAAAACACCAATATCAAATATTGCACGAGATTCTATTAATCGGATGCGAGTCAAAAGCATTTCAACTCAACCTTGCAATAGCAGATAACAGTTTGAATAATTTGAACACGTTGAGACTAATTATCCTGCAAAATTTGCTCAAACAACTACCAAATTGCAAAGATAATGCCAATCTTTTATAAGAAATACAGCAACAGAAACTGAAAAACATTTAGTTCTCCAGTAATTCGTTCCTCACAACTATAAAAACATACTTCCACTTTCAGACAGAGCATAGAAATCAAACCTGACGGCCAATTGTACCATTCAAGGCCAAGGTTTCTGTTCCACTTCTCCTTAAAACCGAGGCTTCCTTCTGCTTGAGCCACCAATAGTGAGGCAAAAGGTAAGGGAATCAGTGAAAGCTCATGAGCTTTGGTAAGACTCTTAACAGCCCGTGATAGGAACTGACTCAACTGAGAACCATCGCACTGCTTGACAAGCTCCATACAGATGGCACCTACATAAAAACAATATGATCAGGTGGATATAAATCTAAAAACCCATCTTGATGCATTGGGGGAAGAGAAGATGGGAAAAGGAATCCAGAGACAGAACTAACTGCCAATAGAAAGTATCAATTAAGGGCAACGGGCAAACTCTAGTACACAAAATCTTCCCAATTTTGTGAGAATAGGGGTGATGGTCAATTATACACAGCCTCTTCCCTGCATTTTCACAAAAAAGATTGTTTTCTAGACTGTAAGCCATGACCCTTCTGCCTTCTAGCGCGGTAAAGGAGCAACCTTACCATTACTTCAAGGCTCACGGTCTCATAGAAAGTATCAATTCATGGCATAAAAAAGAAAGAAAAAATAAAGGGAGACATAATGTGTTATACTCGAATGAAAGGATAGAATAAGGCAATCAATTTGATCCCAAAGCTTAAACTGCTAGATGAAGACACATTAATAATATTTAATCATTTATTAATAGAATAGAGAGCGGTGAGGATCGAACTCGTAATCACTTGGTCGCATAGGCTTTGATATCATTTAAAGCACCATTTTAACCCAAAAACTTAAGTTATTAAGTGAAGGCCATACAAATAGTTTTATATTTTTCTAACAAATAGAAACTTTTTTTGGTAAGGAGGGGGGGGAATAAATTACCCAATACAAAAATGAACTTAAGCATGCAATATTTACAAATCAAGAGTTTATAAAATTATCATACTAACTGATCAGTAACTACCAGAGAAATTCTTCCAAAGTATACTCTTAGCATCTTTTCTTTACCATCTAAAACACCCTTGTTGCATGTACAAAAGAAAAAAGAAAAAAAGAACAAAAACGCTTGTTGCCACTTGGTTGCAACGGGTCCAATATTCAAATTCAAGTAATTGCCTAAAGTATTTCAAGTGATAACGTGATACTAAGTATAAATCATGTAAAAAAGAGTTAAATGAAGCTCTCGCTCAATCAAATAACAAATACATACCATGACATAGAAAGAGGCAACTCTCAAAATCTGCCAATGAACAAGCCTGTGCCATGAAATCTTCTGCTGACACTAAATCCCTCTTCTGCAAGGAAATCATACCCCTTACCAGATTATATACAGCCATCCACGTATTCCATGAGTTTCCACCCCTTTTAACACATTCTTCAAAGTTCAAGTCTATGACATTAGAATTGATTGGCAGTTCATATCGACATTCCATAAGTTTGAGACAGATCCAACCAATATGATAATCAGTCCTGAGCTCCAAGCACCTAATATATTCTTTCTGAAAATTTAGATGATCACCGTTCATGGCATACACACGGCACAATAGTAGATGTGCAAAAAATAAATAATCATCAGGAAGCACAAGCTCAGAAGCTTTTTTGGCATGGGTGATACAGGTCATGTGACTCCCACATTGTAAACTGATCTCAGAAGCACAAAGCAGAAGTTGAAAGTTTCTATATAGACACAACGTTCCTGTTTTGCTATGCAATTCATTTGAAAGAGCAACATAAGTTAGACGATTTAGTACAACACAAAGATGATGAGGAAATCTCTGTTCACGTGCCCTCTGAAGATAGCTAAGAACAAGCAAGTAGCGTGCATCATGATTCCATGGTTTCTGATGAAAGCATCTGCAATTTTGAGGGGGAACATATATGATTATTCTTGACCTAGAAATAATGATACTTAGATATCTTAAAATAGAGCCACCAGAATGGTGAGGAATTCTCTCAGATTTATTCCCAAGAATATAAAACTCTACAATTTTTGTACTCCGAATTGACCCAAGGAATATTTTCCCCCCAATAAAACAAGAAACGATTTGATCTGGCAGTAATATATGCATAGCCTAGCTTGGAAGAATTTTAAACAACACCACAATAGGATCAAATTTCTGGGGCAATTACGGGCATAAAGGAAAATAAAAATAGTACTTCTGCAAGTATCTGATAGCTCCAGGATGACTAGAACACTGCTTTGTACAGGTTGGAAAAGTAAACTTTGGACTGCTGCTGCCAGTGGCATAGCAAGCAACAGCTCCAGCACCATGAATATCAGAAGCTGATTTTAAACCTTCTTGATCAGAAAGATCAAGATGGTCCAGCTTACAACACCTTGTTGCCACGTGACAATTGTTTAACTCTTTACTTGATAGCAAGAGATAGCCAAGAAGGTTCCTGTTCCCAAAGAAATGTGCAACAGAAAAGATGTTAGCAGACCTCACAGAAGCTAGCAAGATCAAATAAGCATGATTAAAATACCAGGTACAAAATGGCCGCCAACAAGACGTATTTCCAAACACTTGGGAGGTAGTGTATGTTTACTAGAATTTAGAAGCATGGAAGTGTCATTTGTTATATTTCCTTCTCTTGCCAAGTTGAAAGTTGTAAGTGGGGGGAGGAGAGGAAGTGAGGAACTAGGGTAAAAGGAATACATACTAAAGGAATAGATTAAATAATTTTCACAACTACTGCCATACAAGTATATGCTAATGCTATTGCTAACTGCAACTTGAAAGATCTGCAGCCTTTTTGATCTGTTTCCCTCTCTCTATATCTGTCAGTTCTTTCTACATCAGTCATTCTCTCACTCTAGCACATTAATTCTCAACAGCTTATTTTTTGTATTTAAATTTCACAAACCAAAATTCTATTCCTTCAAGCATGCTAAAACATGTTTTAGATACGTAAATATTTAGTAATAGTTAAAAAATAACTCTCAAGTCACACAAAACTATCAAATATCAAACTCATGACCACTTAACCATAGAGGCTCTGATACCAAGTAAAGTGCTAATTCAACCCAAATGTTTAAGCTGCTAAATGAAGGTCGCATTAATGGTTTTATATATTATATCTCCGACATCCGACTTGCTGAAAATGGGTGTTGAAGAGGTTTCTGCATGTTCTATCACATGATACAAAGAACATAAAAAAGAGAATTTATGACTTACTGAGGTCTATGAAAACGGTGCCGTATGTAGGGTATGCAGGCAGTTCAATAACATGTTGCCAGCGGTCCTAAAAAGCTATGAGAGTTGTATAAACAAATTTAGCCCACTACTGATTTTTGAGAACGGCACAAATGATAAATGAAAATGGTTCAAGATAATCTTCTGTTGTCTCTTAAGAAGCAGAGGAGCTACAAACAACAATTTCTGCCATTCTAATGCTTCTACCTATTAGAATATCTCCTAATATCTTGTGAATACCTTAGCATATTTTTAGAATATCGTTGGAATAGCTTAAAATACCTTAATATATTGTTGAATCAATTAGTCATCTAATTGAGGAAGCAATCTTAGCAGTGGATTCCTGACTTTAATATATTTTGTGATTTATTTCTGTTAGGACCCATTTGCAAGGTATGGGACTTGGAGTCTCTACATTGGTTGTATGGGCAACTAATGTGGGGTTTATAAGGCATTGGACACTCCCATCCTTTGAGCTAGCTTTTGGAATGGTAACATCAAGGTTCTTTTCAAATGGTATCAGAGCCTTCCACTATGTCTCCCGGTTGCAATTAAGCGGCATAGGTAGTGACACCGGCATTGCAGTGTTCGCTCGGGGCTAGTAAAAGACTAGCGCAAAGCCAGCCCACATGAGCGCCGGGGCTGCTGAGCGTGGTGGAATGTTAGGACCCATTTGCAAAGTATGAGACTTGCAGTCCCACATTGGTTGTATGGGGCAACTAATATAGGGTTTATAAGGCCTTGGATACTCCTACCCTTTGAGCTAACTTTTGAGGTGATGACTTCAAGGTTCTTATCAATTTCCTTATTTAATTTAATTGGGGTTAGTTGTATTATTGTATTAGTGAGCTCGGACTTGTATTATAAATACTACATTAGTACTTGGCCAAATTATTTTAGTATAAATAGGACCTTGAGCTAATACTTTGTAACACATCATAATTCAGCATATTAATTTAATAACCTATTATTCTGTCTCTAATTTATCTTTTCCCTCTTCCCTATGCAAATCCCATAATTTCCACATAGTATCAAGCGGTATCATCCTAGTGACCTAATCTCATCACTGTGCATCTTTCGAGTTTCCTAAAATCTGGAATTCCACAAAGACCATGTCTTTTATGTCCATGATTCTTTTCTTCTCATTGATTTTCACTTTATAATAATAAAAATTCTAGTTTTTTGGGTCTATCCATTATTGTTTCACTGTATTTTTCTTTTCAGCATCCTTTTATTTTCTTCCTTTCTAGGCATACTCTCATTAAAGTACTCTTCTTTTCTTTCTTCCTCTTTTTGGTATTATTGTTTCTTTTCCATTGTCAAAATGGCCTTGAGAGGGAAGAGTGCGAACAACAAAGCTAACATTCAATCCATTGGAGACATCTCTTCTTGCTGACGATCATATCAGTGGTGACTTCTCTTCCAACAATAATCATTCCAGTAGTGACATCTCTTCTTGCCGACTATTCATTCCTACAACAACTTTTCTACCCACTAAGGATCGTACCAATGTTTACTTTTCTTCCAGTTGATGATCATTCCAACTATGACTTAGCTATGATTCACACCAGCCCCAGAATTAATTTCCAAGTTTTTATAGTCTCTTAAGAAGTAAGTTTTCTTGTGGTTTGAAGTTTCTAAATGGTGACTTGAGTTTTAGTCTTGCTGTGTACAATCACTTGCCAGAAATTTAAGCAGAACATCTTTCTATGAAGCCTTTTCAACCTTAGTCATGCAATAATGACCATTCCAACCGTCTTGCTGAGTTATTTTCCCATCAATGCTTATTTATTTGATGTCTACAATATCCTTGAGTTTCCTTTAATAGTCATGTTTTATGGAGTCCACTTATATTTTGTTTTCTTTTTAAGGCGTTCATTTTTAACAAGCTTAAAGCTTAGTAAGTTTTAGCTTGAAGGAGAATATAAGAGATCTCATCATATTTTGAGAGAAATTTATAATATCTTAGTATATCTTCATAATACATTTATAATATCTTGGAATATCTCTATAATATATTGTCGAATCAATTATTCATCTAATTGAGGAAGCAATCAGTTGAAAAAGAAAGGATAATATTATATTGAATTGTATATAATACAAACAAGAGGATACAATATATAGAAGCCTAATGGGCTTAAAAAAAAAACCCAAAAAACTAAAAGGAAAGAAATCCTAAGAAGAAAAAGAAACAAATAATTACAGAAAGAAAAGGAAACAAATACAATTATTTACAACACAATCTTAAGAATGGTTTCCCAATTTCATTACATTTCCTAATTTGTTTCCTTATTTAATTAATCTTACAATATATGTGGGCTGGGGCTTGTACCAGTAGTATTAACCTAATTATTTCAGTATAAATAGGACCATCAAGTTAGTTTTTTATAACACATCATAACACTATATCAATTTAATATTTTATTATTCTAAGTCTATATTGTCTCTTTTTCTCCATTCCTACCTAAACCCTACAATTCAAACGATACTAAACCCAACATGATGTAGAGGGGAGCCTGCCCGCAAAGCAAGACAGTTAAGAGGGGAGAGTTTGTACGCTAAATAGGATTTTGTACCTCAGACCGAGGCAACATGGGACTCAAATTCGTTGGACAACACTGTTGGGTTGGAAAGAGCGGTCAATCTATACCAGGGGGCGGACAAACCATGCCCTGATACCAACTGATGTACAGGATAACCCATTCCTCAAAGCCAGATTGCTATGGAGGGAGCTCCTCTATTTTAAATAGGAGTTCTGTCTCTCACACCAATCCAATGTAGAACTCGTGCTTCTGTATCACAGCAACAACAAATCAATTTTTTTTTCTCGATCCCTTGACAAACCTGATCCCTCTTTGCAGATAGCACAACAAATATCAAGCCTCATTGATGAGTTCACCCTTGCCTAATTCGGAAAATGCAAAGTCTAGAAACATACCCCAATTCTTTTGAACCTTCTAATGCGGTTGGTGAAAACCAAAAGTTTTCAGCATAGCCTTTGTACTAAGCTAAGAACTTCACCAGAAGCCAGTAATAAACCAAAAAAGATAGGTCAATAGTAAGATCTGTCTTGTAGTTTGGTTCTTGTAAAAGGAAAAAGGGGGGAGAGAGAGAGAGAGAGAAAGACTGGATCAGCTCACTGGTTACTTTCAACCCAGTAAGCTGAGTGTCTAGAAGAAAATCAGGAGCTTGTCAGGAAGCTCAGATTTAGGAACCAACGAACTTCAATCATAGCCAGACAGGTACAGTCAAAAATTGAGCAAACTGCTGCCAAAATGATGAGCGAAGGTGGATTGGGACGGCACATGACTGCATAGAAAGGTTGAACCACTGGAGCCGTGGAGAAGACATGTAGAAACATGGAGAAGACAATGAAAGAAAATAATCAGGAAAAGAAGAGGTGGCAAGACGCTTAAGCAGGGCTATTAGAAACACCAGTACTCTGCCTGCCACCTCTGCAAATATTTGATGGACTTATAACAGCAGGTGATAGCAAGGACCTAATTAAAAATGGAAAGAACTGACAGGCAACCAATTACCAAAAAAAAGTTAAGTGTATGGACCGTTAGAGATATTAGGATTGTTACTAGTGGGCTTGGGCTTTTGCTAGCATTACTAGTATTGGACCTCTTAGTATAAATAGGAGTATTAGTCAAGGTATTGCATCATATTTACATCCTGTCAATAGTATTTTCATTTTTCAGTTTATTAGTCTAGATCGTCTCTCTTTTCCTTCTCTGACCCTAAACCTATAATTCTTTAAGATGTACCAAATTAAAAATCCAAGTAAAACTATAGGGACTAAATGATTACATAAAACGAAAAATCTGTCAAATGAAGCTACTGTTAGAGTATAAGCCTTGTTAGTAAAAAGGTTTACCTCATCAAATTGCAGTTAGGGAACATGTGTAGAGCTTTTCTGAGGTGGACAACACCACTCTGAACTTTAAGGCAGCAATCAGACTCATTTTTCACCTGTCAAAACCATACCATAACACTTTTTCATCTCGCCTTCATGTTGTGGGGAATGAAGGAGGAGGAAGCAAAATTAAGAGGCTAAAAAGATACCAGTTTACCGAGCGCTATTAAAAAGTGCATCCTGGCAAATTCTTCATGATATTTGAGAAATAATCGGCTACTTGAGACAACAAATCCAAGATGATTGTGTGCATCAAGAGCATTGATAGCTGACATAACAAAACTAACTTTTGAGCTTTGAAATAGCTCCTTCGGCATTTTCATAATGCTAGCGATGACTGCATCCAGTCCACTTATGGAGTATACTAATCTACAGATGAAACAAATGGATGTTGCAATAGATGTCTTTTCCATAGAAGGAAGACTTGCAGCAATACTTCCAGCTACAGAGAGAGCCAAATCATTTTCACCAAGTTGCCACAACGAGAAAGCATATACTTGTAAACCTTCTTCATCAAGTGCCCCTTAAACAATATATCACACAAAAAGCGTTAACAAGACGAGAAGTGAAAATACATTTTCATACCATGCTCAGCCAAAACATCCTTCACAAAAAATCAAAGCATCCCCAAATCACATTTTACATGTGACAGCTCACATGAATATACAGCGATGGGCATCCATTTACTTCATAATCCATTCTTAGGAATTGTGAACAGAACAGTGGAAAATTTATAGTGAATAAAAATAATTTTAGTAATAGAGTGATGTAACATTCAATGAATCTCAACAATAAGGCTTTAAGTTTTGAAAGAAAAAACAATTAAATTGAGGAACTCTAAACAGGTAAATTGCAAAATCTGAATCTGAACCTTCTTTCTTCAAATTTTCACATTCCTGCAAAGCATCAACTGCATTCCCTGCCTGTATCAAATGATATGAGTTAGTGAAAGTCATTAAAGAATTTGAATAAAAAAAAATAAGACTAAGAGATCTCTAGTATATTTACTTTAGAAAGTGATCTGGCCAAATTGATTGATACGTCCCTGATATGTGAGTTTTGAATATTCCATGATCCAATATTAATTGCATGACGTGCTAATCTATAAAAAGTAGCAGCAGACTTATAATCTTTTCGAACCTCACAAACCAGCCCATGTAAATTATGGGATTCAGGATAGTGAGGAGAAAGCTGCACTGCCTGCTGAATAGCTCCAAAAACCTGTGACGAATAAATGCAGCATGGGCATGAATTTAAAGGTAGGCAGCTGCTTCAGAAGAGGCAAAATAAAATGTGTAATCACCACAGGAAATCACTAATCTACTATATAAGCTAACCTGTGAAGATGAAAGATGGCCACTCAGCAAAGCAAGCTTAGCGAGCCCAATTTGGAATTCAGCTAACTGCACAGTAATCAACAAATATTTTAAAGAAAGTAATATGAATTTAAATTTAGCCAGAGAAAAATACTTGGCTAAAGTAATGCCCTTTAAATCTATGAAACAAGTAAAACCATTCCCCATTAACCCATTCCAACTTGTAAGGAAAGGGTGAAGGAAATCTTTATACGCAACTTTACCCTTACAATTTGCAAGGAGGCTATTTCCAAGATTATAACCTATGACCTGTTGGTCACCAAGGAGCAGCTTTACCACTGCTCCAGGTTCACCCTCGTAAATCTATGAAACAAGTATTGAGAGGGAAATCCCTTTGACACACTGATAAGGGCTAGACTCCAATGCCGCCCCTGATAATAACACCCAAACACAACAAATATGCGATAATGATAATAAACTCCAAACCCTAACAGTAGAACAATATAAACAAAAAAAGTCCGATAAATTGCATGTTACATGACAGAAATTAGTAAATTACAGGCATTATCTGCACAGCTCGTGAACAGCTTTCAAATGCCTCATCTGGTGCAGGCTCCCTACTATATAAAGACAGAATGTAGTCAGAAAAAACAGTAAAATAATAGACAAGCTAAACTAATATTTACATGCTACATGATAATGAAAAAATAAATGAAACTAGAATTATACCTCACACAACACTCAGCTGACATGCTTGCCCAAGGCAATGCGAGACCTGGGTCAATACTTCTAGCACGATCAAACAATTGTCGTGCCAATTGCTTTTCGCCCACTTTACAATACAGCTGAAAAAATTAGACAAACTTACACCGGTTGGGAAATCCAAATCCGCACAAACAATCTTTTATGTCTTTCAATATGATGTTGTGCATTAAAAAAGTAACAAAGGTGCAGAGGTTGCCATGTTAACAAACCATGCATAAAATATTATAGACACCCACCCAATATCTAAGGTGTATATTAGGAGAAAATGGTGGGACTCACTCCCTCTTGTAGGCAAGGGGTACAAGGTGAAAATATTTCTTAATTACCTACACGTGATGAGGAAAGCAGGAAGACAATTTGGGTAGGATACAAAGAAGGGTAGGGAGAGAAAGGAGGAGGAAAGCATTAATTGAGAGAAAAAGGGAATGGATATTGTAAAGTAACCAATTCAATCCAAAAGCTTAAGCTGTTGGGTGAGGCTACATTAATGGTTTTATATATCTCAACACGCCCCCTCACACGAGAGCCCACTGGGCTTGAAGGGTGGACAATGCACAGGCCAACCTACCTGTGCAACCAAAGAAATTCCACTTGAAAGAAAGTGGGGGACGGTGAGGATCGAACCCGGGACACGAGGCTTTGATACCATGTAAAGAACCAATTCAACCCAAAAGCTTAAGCTGTTGGGTGAGGCTACATTAATGGATTTATATATCTCAACAAACTCAACAACTTAAACTGAAAGTCATATTAATGGTTTTATATTATATTTCTATAACATATACCCTCTCACAAGGACTTATTGGGCACGAAAGGTGGATAATGCACAGGACCACCTAACTGTGCTAAGAAATTCCACAACATTTATTTGGAGAATATTAGAAGAATGGGAAGCGGCAAGAATCAAACTCTGGACTACTTGGTCACAAAGGTTATGATACCATGTAGAGTAACTAATTCAACCCAATAATTTAAACTATTAGTTGAAGGCCACATTGATGGTTTTATTATATTTCTGTAATATTTTTTTTAATTTAAAAGCACAACTTATTAATTAATTTTGATCATACACCAATTCTCTGATTTTGGGGGTATACCCATGTTGCCATTGTTGAGATATATAGTCCCACATTGGTTGGATGAACAATTAATGTGGAGTTTATAAGGCTTTGGGCACTCCCACCCTTTGAACTAGCTTTTGGGGTGATGTATCCCAAGGTTCTTTACAGCCATGACATACTGACTCTATATATTTGCTAATAACACTAGCAACTGAAATTTGATGTAAGACTTTAACAACAGTTACAACATAAGTAATCAAAGCAACCCTGTGAACCGTCATAGCAATAGGAACAACATTCATTGATGACATTGTCTTGTGCATCATCCCAGCTTTGTATTCAAATGATTGTGCTGGAGCTGGTTCCATTTTCATTGACACTCTCTCTTTTTCTCTGTCTTTCATGCTATCTCGCTATAAAGGAATATGAAAAGTGAAGCAAGGCACTGAAATTGAAAAGGCTGGAATCTAGAAACAAATGCACGTGAATGCACCTCGTCACAAGGTCAAGCTATTATAAAACCCAAAAGAATCAAATGTCATTCTTAATTTCTGATTCCCAACAACTTAAGCTGTTAATAATGGTATAGACTAAAGGTTCTCTGCATCTGCAGAACTTTAGATTTATCTTTTTTTTTTCCTGCTCTCTCAGAGATTAACTCTCACTGTTAGGAGCTAGTCTCCATTGTTTCTTATTAGCAAAATTAGTTTTTGATGGGCCTGAGGTAATATTGATGGGCTTTATTTAATTAGTTAGTTAGGAAATTGTTCTAGAATATTCTGAGAGTTAGAATAAAAGAGAGTGAGTGTATGTAGTGAGGATGCATGAATTGAGAATTGGTTTAGAGAGGAAATTAGGGATCTCTAGGGAACTCTTAGAGCCTAGGTATGTTGGATTTGAGAGGGATTTGAGGTCTTTGGGTTTATCTTTTCTGCATTGTCATTATTATTCCTTTTGTATTTGCTTTGTTTGTATTCACTGTTTGATTCAGTTGTAATTCCTTGTCACAGTGTGATAGGTTGGAGTCAGTAATTAGGAATTCTATATGGCTTGAGTTAATTGAAGAATATCATGAGATGTCTTTCAGTTCATCTATAGTTGTACTCTGTTTATTGTGACTTCCATTACTATATATTATTATATATGTATAGGTGCCATCAATTTGGTATCGGAGCACTTCCGATCTAGAGGGTGCTTTCTGGTCCAGATCTAAAAAAAATGTAATATAGATTGACGAAAGCTGAGAGGAAAGAAGAAAGAATGGATGGAGTGGAAGACGCTTTTCGTCAACTTCAGGAAACCATTCTAACGTTAATAGACCGCATTGATCTGTGTTTTGCAGAAGAACTAAAAGCGAGAAGAAGCTTGAAAGATGAAGGAAAATAAGATGGTAGCACTACAGGAGAAGAAACGGACAAAATCGAAACAATAGGAATCAAAAAAAGAGGTAGAGGATAAAGAAAGCAGCGAAGTAGAAGATGAAGAAGTAGAAGAAGCGGACGAAAAAGATAGAACGGTGGTTGAAGAAAAAGAACAGCAAAGGGAACAAGGGCATGAGAAGAAGCAACCACAAAGAGAGCACGTGAAGCAGAGGGTAGAAGAAAGAGAGAAGGTTGGAGTGGGTCAGATTTTTCCTGGGTTAATTGGAGGTGGGGAGGGGCACCATTCACCACCAGCTTTGGCCTATCAAGACAGCACATGGACCGGGCCCAATGCTTCCAGCAATGAGGTGCAAAATAGGCAGGGAACTAACCAATTTGGGCCCAATTCGGTGGGAGACGAAACTTAGGCTAATGAAAGGAATGGGTCCAATTCTAGGATTCCAATTTCTGTTCGTGAAGAAAGACAACACAATGGAGAAGGGCGAAGGGCGCTAGGAGGAGTTGCAACATAGGATGGCGGGCAAAGAGGATGCCATGGTTTGCGAATTCGCTGCCGAACACAAGAGGAGGGGGACGATCAAAGAAGGCATAATTCTTCTTTCAGGTATGGTGTTTTTTCTTGTTCCTGGGCATTTCTATCAACTCTCTCATTTGCATGTGATGATTCTGAATAAGGACGGGGAGAAACTATACCATGAAGAGGGGATACATGGCTGTAATTTCATATCAATATACTTTGTTTTTTGGCCAAAAACACCACAAAAAATAGTGCATGGGGACAATAAAATTATACATCGTTTTGTGGCCAAGAAGGACACATAAAATAGGGCACTAGCGAGCAACAAGGGCATAATGATTTGTAAGGATGCAGCAAAAACCACTGGTGTATGCTTTAAACAATGGGACCCAGGAGGAAATTCCTCTCACATTATCTGCCCTTTCTCTTCACCTTGAGACAAGGTGAATTTTTGAGGGGCAGTATTAATGGGTCTGAGTTAATTAGTTAGTTAGGAAATTGTTCTAGAATATTCTGAGGTAGAATAAAAGAGTGAGTGTGTGTGTAGTAAGGATGCATGAATTGAGAATTGGTTTAGTGGGGAAATTGAGGATCTCTAGGGAACTCTTGGAGCCTAGGTATGTTGGATTTGAGGTCTTTGGGTTTATCTTTTCCACATTGTCATTGTTATTCCTTTTGTATTTACTTTGTTTGTAGTCATTGTTTGATTTAGTTGCAATTCCTTGTCACAGTGTGATAGGTTGGAGTCAGTAATTAGGAATCTATCACTGGACTTCTGTATGGCTTGAATTAATTGAAAAATATCATGAGATGTCTTTTAGTTCATCTATAGATGTACTATGTTTTATTGTGATTTCCATTACTATCCAGCATTATATACGAATAGGTGCCATCAGTTTCAAATAAATTAGTATCAGAGCAACAGATCTGGGAGCTGTGGACACTGAATTTAAACATGATTCCAATGGTTAAAGCATAAAAAACCTATGGATGGATGATTAGCATTGAACACCATTTATGGAGAGCTAGTGCATGGTAGAGAGAAGCATCAGCAGTTGTCTGGGCTGAGAGGTTGCATTCTCATTTGGTGGTAAAGAAATTCAGAATTTGAGAACTGTTTTTTTATTTTTTTATTTTCTCTTAAAATCAGATCTTGATGAAAGTACATTTATATATAGATAGATGACTTCACAACTAACTTAGTCATCATATCTTTAGAAGATAAGATAAAATCCTAAACACTAGGAAACAAAATCTTAATCAACAACCAGATTAAATAAGCTCTAAGATAAAACAAACTAAACAAACTTCAAACAGACTAAAAAACAAATCTAACTAATTATCATAATTCTAATTAATAATAGCAACACATATAATGATCAACATAAATCCAATCTTCATGATTTGCATATCTTGATCTCTAACAACACTCCCCCTCAAGGTGGATGATTAGATATCTAGCATACCAAGCTTGTTAAACTCTTCGAACTTAGCTCTTGAAAGGGACTTGGTTAGAATGTCTGAACCTGACTTCCTGATGAGACATATTGAAGACTAATGATCTTGGACTCAATCTTTTTTTTATCAAATTTCTATCAATTTCCACATGCTTGGTTCTGTCATGATGAATAGGATTATTTATAATCCTTATAGTGGCCATATTCTCGCACAAAATTTTCATAAGGAGTTCATGATTGAGATATAGTTCCTTAAGGAACCGTACAATCCACATTCCTTCACATGTTCCTAAGGCAAGTGCCCTATATTCGGCCTTAGCACTACTTCTAGCAACTACTGACTGTTTTTGCTTCTCCAGGTGACCAAGTTGCCCTAAACATATGTACAATATCCTATTGTGGACCTTCTATCAACTACCACTCCAGCCCAATCAACATCGGTGTAAATGGTGATGTCTCGTTTATTAGTTTTCTTGAAGTACAATCCCTTACCTGATGTCATCTTTAAGTACCTCAAGATCCTGTACACTGCCTCCAAGTGTTCTTGATTTGCATTATTCATAAGTTGACTCACCACACTAACAGAGAAACTCATATCTAGCAGAGAATGAGTTAAGTAGATAAATTTTCCAACAAGTCGTTGATATCTTCCCGTTTCAACCGGGGAACTCTCTTGTTTGATCCCTAATTTGTAATTAGCTTCCATGGTGATGTCTCGTTTATTAGTTTTCTTGAAGTACAATCCCTTACCTGATGTCATCTTTAAGTACCTCAAGATCCTGTACACTGCCTCCAAGTGTTCTTGATTTGCATTATTCATAAGTTGACTCACCACACTAACAGAGAAACTCATATCTAGCAGAGAATGAGTTAAGTAGATAAATTTTCCAACAAGTCGTTGATATCTTCCCGTTTCAACCGGGGAACTCTCTTGTTTGATCCCTACTTTGTAATTAGCTTCCATGGGAGTAACCGTTGGTTTGCAGCATAGCATCCCAGTCTCTTCTAGAAGATCAAGCGTATATTTTCTTTGAGAAACTGAAATACCTTTGCTTGTTCTAGCAACCTCCATGCCAAGAAAATAATGATGTTTGCCTAGATCCTGCACTTCAAACCTTTCGGCTAGAACACCCTTCAATTTGTTTATGTCATTAAGCCAATCACCGATAATTATAATGACACCAACATAAACAATTAAGATTGAAATTTGAAACCTTGTTGCGTAAATCAATCTTAACAAATAAAGTGTGATCAGTTTGGCATAGCCTGTATCCTTTGGACTTGACCACAGAAGTGAACTTGTCAAACCATGCTCTTGGTGACTATTTGAGACCATATAGAGATGTAAGTAGTTTGCATACCTTTTTCAGCCCATGACTATGCTGCACACCATGGGGAATCTTCGTATAGATTTTCTCCTCTAAATCACCATTCAAGAAAGCATTTTTTACATCCATTTGTCAAAGAGGCTAGTCCTGACAGGCTGCAATTGACAATAATATAGAATTGAACTTGGCTACGGGGGCAAATGTAAGAACCCGCACCGCTAATTAAGGTAATTAGTAAGTTAATTATGATAATTAGGAAATAATTTCATAATTGACCCTAATAATTATTAATGGGCTTAGATAATTATACTTAGTGAGTAAAAATGCTGAAAGTCGCTTTTCGGAAGAAAAGCGCAGATACCGGTTCTGCTACTCGCTATAAATGCGTACCGGAAAAGTATCCCGGAAAATTATAACGAATGCATGATAATTACTAGAATATTATGTAGGACTTGTAAAACAAGTTTCAAGTCAAAATGACGTAATCTGATGCCAGAACTGATACTGGCTATGGAAAAGCGCGTACCGGAAAGGTGCTCCGAAAAATAAAATAAAAATATGACAAATCTTAGAAAAATGCGTAGGTCTAGAATCCGAAGTTTGAGACCAAGATCTTTTACTTTGCTATTAAGGCTAATACTGCGCGTGTATGGCCTTGTGCCTTAAATAGGCACATTAGCACAAAACCCTAGGCATTTTTAAAACTCCTACGTGACTTGGTGGCTGCTGCTTGCCACCCTTCTTCTTCTTCAGCCCTCCTTGCTTGGTTGTCACCAAGTCTTCACCTTTTCTTCTTCATTCACACTCAAACACTTGGGGAGGGTGAGAGTTAACCTTGGGGCTGCATTGTGGCCATCATTCTGAGTTGAGAAGGCTGTGTGTGTGAGGTTAGTGAGCATGAGTTTGGAGCTTTAGTGATGGCTACCTTGTGGTAGTCATTGTGAGCTTCAAAGTGCCTTCTTGTGGTGCAAGAACCCATCTTGAAAGTGCCATTTTCGTGCTCCTACTTAGGTTGAGTTTGAAGTGTCTTGGGACAGCTCCAAGAGCACACCTTGCCTCTGTTTTGAGCTTTGGTAAGTTATCTCACCATGATCATGAGCTTTTATGATGCATGTGGTGTCCACCTAGACGGCAATCCTGAGTATGTAGTACATACAAGATGGAGAAGCTGTGGGTGAGGTGCAGGTAGTATCCATGTACTCATGTAGGCATAGACCTATTCCTACATTTCTCTGGCCAGTAGATTTGAAAGCACACATGGCATGATTAATTGCTGCATCGCATGATTTGGAACTTATATTGTAAATACTGTTTTTAGAACTTATATTACACATGTAAGTGAGCTTGGGGTGGAGACTCCTTGAGGACCCCTTGTCTTACTGAGATTTCTTGTTAGAGATCTCACCCCACGTTTGGGGACGCTTATTTCAGGATCAGGTAATGTTGAGGGCTCAGGTGGCAGGAGGCCAGAGCTGAGCTGATTGATGATATGCTGACTGCTGTTATGTTTTCCGACTGTTGTTTATGTTTTCTGCTGAGTTTATGTTATGACTGTTATTGGGCATTGTTGCCTTATTTGGTGAGCATGGGGTCTGTCCATGCCACATGGTTTGACTATTGTCTTTTGGTTTAATGTTGTAATTAAAGTATCAGGATTTTGACCCAGGCTACTTGTGTAGACCTGTGGCTTTAGATACTCACCTTATATTTATGTATGAGGTATTCAGTTAGTTGTCTTGCAATTTACATACAGGCAGTATTTTTATGAAAATGATTAAGTAATCAAGTTGGTTAAGTTAATGACGTCATAATTGAATTAAAGAAAAAGTTATTCCGCATTTTAATTAAGCGTGGCTTAATACGATAGCGTGTTAACAATCCGGGTTAACACGGGCTGTTACATTTTATGGTATCAGAGCACTTTCTAGGGAAAAGCCTGTATGTATTGCAATAACTTAGGATGTGTCGTTGCGTGTCTACTTTGCGTTCTCTCTGACTGGTGTGTGTTATGATAATGCATATGTGACCACATGGCGTGGGCCTGATCAACTCATTCTTTGTGTAACTTGTGCAGAGTCATGGTGCCACCAAGGAGGAACACGAGTATGAGCGAGGATCAGACGGATCCTGTCCTGGCTGCATTAGCTGAGATGCAGGCGGCCCGACTAGCCGACCAGGAAGCCACGAGGCTGGCGAACCGGGCGATGCTGGACGCTATTCGAGATGCGAACCGGCAAACCACGGCAGAGGTTCTGGAGGAGAACCGGATGGCCAACATGACTATGATGAGGGTCATGTTGGAGGAGTTAAGGGCTGGTCCTGCTGCTGGCCAGGGTCCTCCACCACCTCCACCGCCGCCACCGCCTCCACCTCCGCCTAGTCAACAGGAGGACACCCAGAGCCAGATGGGTGAGGGTAGTCACTTGACGGGGGCTATACAGACTATCCCCGTACTTGCTGAGGATCGTGACGAGATCGATCGCCGGCTGAATGCTTTCCGCAAGCATAAGCCACCTACCTTCGACGGATCGTATGATCCCATTGCTGCTGCTAGATGGCTTCAGGCGTTGGACAAGATTTTCCGGATCATGCAGTGCACCGATCCGCAGAAGCTGTTGTTCGCCACGTACATGCTGGAGGGCGAGGCCCATGAGTGGTGGACCAATCTTTCTCAGGTCTACGAGATGCAGGGCCATGTGATCACGTGGCCATTCTTCGAGGAGAGCTTCCTGGGTCAGTACTTCCCTTACGACTCACAGGAGAGGAAGCAGGGGGAGTTTGACCGGTTGGTACAGGGCTCGTTGTCTGTTGACGAGTACCTGGCCAAGTTTAATGAGCTGGTCAAGTTCTCTCATTTCCGCATGGCGAGACCGACTCCCGTTTTTCTGGCGGCCAAGTTCCGGAAGGGACTTAATGAGGACATTGCTGGACATCTTGCTGGTTCTGCTTCGAGAGACTTCGGAGCTTTAGTACAGCAGTGCCGCGATATTGAGGACTATTGCCGTGCGAGTCAGGCCAAGAGGGCCAAGATTGAGGTGCCACAGGGTACCGGCGGTTCCACTCCCTGGAAAAACAAGAATTTTGCGAACAAGGGCAAGGGCAAACCGTTGGCGGCTAAGCAAGCGCCAAATCAGTTCAGAAAGACTGCTGCTCAGGGGAACGCCGCTAGACCTCCTGCTCCCAGATGCTCTGGATGCGGGAAGTCACATTATGGGCCGTGCTCTACCGGGCAGCTGATATGCTTCCAGTGTGGCAAGGAGGGCCACTACTCCAGAGATTGCCCGACGACGAGAGTTGCTGCAGTGCAGGCTGTGCCATTGCAGATGGTTCCTACTGGGGCACCAGTCGTGCCACCTACTACCGGACGAGTCTACACACTTGATCGTCAGCAGTCGGACAGAGCTCCGAACCTGGTCAGAGGTACTGTTACCATTGGTGGATCAGCTGTTGATGTTTTGTTTGATTCCGGGGCAACGCACTCTTTTGTTGCTACCCCTATTGCTGTGGGGCTTGAGTTGCCCAGTGATGTGCTTTCTCCACCGATGCGGGTGACCACCGCCACCGGAGAAAAATGTTTGACCTCCACTGTTCATCGCGATGTAGCGTTTCAGTGGGATGGCCGTGATTTCTCGGTAGATCTGATAGGATTGCCGATGGCCAACCTTGAGATTATTCTGGGCATGGATTGGTTGTCCAGAAACTGTGCAATGATTGATTGCTGTGCCAAGAAAGTGGTGATGTCTCCGGGTGGGTCCACAGCCAGTTCCTCACCGTTCATTTCAGTCCTGCAGGCGAGGAGGGCCTTGAGAGCGGGGGCATTTGGCTATGTCATGTTGGGAGGTTTGGTGAGTGGGACACAGGAGGATTTCACTGGCATTCCTGTGTTGAGGGAATTCCTCGAGGTGTTTCCTGAGGAGATTCCTGAGTTTCCACCACAGAGGGAGATGGAGTTCTCCATAGATTTATTGCCTGGTGTGGGGCTTATATCGTTGGCTCCATACCGGATGTCGCCACCAGAGTTGGCGGAGCTGAAGAAGCATATTGAGGAGCTTTCAGCGAAAGATTTTATTCGGCCGAGTGTGTCTCCCTGGGGAGCACCGGTCATTTTTGTGAAAAAGAAAGATGGGACCATGCGGTTGTGCACCGACTACAGACAATTGAACAAGGTGACAATCAAGAACAAGTACCCTCTTCCACGCATTGATGATTTGCTGGATCAGCTCAGGGGTGCTTGTGTGTATTCCAAGATTGATCTCCGGTCCGGTTATCATCAGATACAGGTAAAGCCGGAGATGTCCCAAAGATAGCGTTTCACTCGAGGTACGGGCACTACGAGTACTTGGTGATTCCGTTTGGACTCACCAATGCACCCGCAGTGTTCATGGACTACATGAACAGGATCTTCCAGCCATACCTGGATCAGTTTGTGATCGTCTTCATTGACGACATCTTGATTTACTCCAAGACGGAGGAGGAGCATACTGAGCACTTGAAGATTGTGATGCAAGTGCTAAAAGAGAAAAAGCTCTATGCGAAGCCGTCGAAATGCGAGTTTTGGCTCAAGGCGGTGAAATTTCTGGGTCATGTGATTTCTGCTAATGGAGTTGCAGTTGATCCTAACAAGATTGAGGCCGTGATGGACTGGGAGAGGCCTAAGACGGTTACAGAAGTGAGAAGCTTCCTGGGTTTGGCAGGCTACTATAGGAGGTTCATAGAAGGATTCTCCAAGATGGTACTACCAATGACTCGCCTTACCCGAAAGGAGACTCCATTCGTGTGGACACATGAGTGTGAGGAGTGTTTCCAGGAGTTGAAGGAGAGACTGGCTACTGCTCCAGTGTTACTTCTTCCTGATCCTGCGGAACAGTTCGAGTTATACTGCGATGCCTCTGGAAAGGGGTTAGGCTGTGTACTAATGCAGAAAGGTAAAGCGGTTGCTTACGCTTCAAGACAGTTGAAACCTCATGAGGAGAATTACCCGACTCATGATTTGGAGCTGGCTGCGAGCGTGTTTGCTTTCAAGATTTGGAGGCATTATCTGTTCGGTATGCAGTTTGTGGTGTTCAGTGACCACAAGAGCTTGAAGTATCTGTTTGACCAGAAAGAGTTGAACATGAGGCAGAGAAGATGGATGGAATTCCTGAAGGATTACGACTTTGAGCTGAAGTACCATCCTGGTAAAGCCAATGTGGTAGCCGATGCTTTAAGCCAGAAATTCGGGAGTTTGCCTAGTACGTTACTTTGTAACTTTGATGTGGTTGCGAAGTTTCGGAAGTTGGCAGTGACCACTCCGTGCGAGAGTGCACTTTTCGAGTTGGAGACAGCAAACGTTGTGAACGAGCTGTTGGAAAAGATCAAAGAGGCGCAAGTTCAGAGAGAGTGCCTGGACTATGTGAAGAGCCAAGACGGTGTGTCTTGGAATGAGGATGGGCTTCTGATGTTTCAGCAGAGAATTGTGGTTCCTCGAGGTCCGTGACTGATGAGGTTATGGCAGAAGGCCATAAGGGCCAGTTTTCTATCCATCCTGGTGCTACAAAGATGTATCAAGATCTGAAGAAGAGCTTCTGGTGGCCGGGCATGAAGAAGGATGTTGCTGTTTTCGTGTCCAAGTGTTTGATCTGTCAGAAAGTGAAGATAGAGCACCAGAAGTCGTCTGGTAAACTTCAACCTCTTGAGATTCCAGAGTGGAAATGGGAGAGCATTTCCATGGACTTCGTTGTGGGTTTGCCTAGAACTCAGGCTGGTTGTGATTCTATCTGGGTCATAGTGGACAGATTGACCACGTCTGCCCATTTTATTCCAGTGAAGGTGAGCTTCACTACAGAGCAGTTGGCCAAACTATATGTCCGTGAGATTGTGAGGCTTCACGGGGTGCCCGAGAGTATCATCAGTGATAGGGACCCGAAGTTCACATCTCGGTTCTGGGAGGCGCTGCAGGAGGCTTTTGGT
Source organism: Gastrolobium villosum (assembly GCA_032173675.1). Taxonomy (NCBI): domain Eukaryota; kingdom Viridiplantae; phylum Streptophyta; class Magnoliopsida; order Fabales; family Fabaceae; genus Gastrolobium; species Gastrolobium villosum. Next base: position 162,016 of record JAVKPL010002390.1, read on the forward strand.
ACGCAGTTGAGATTGAGTACCGCCTATCACCCTCAGACTGACGGACAGACTGAGCGGACCATCCAGACATTGGAGGACATGCTGAGAGCTTGCACATTGGAGCAGGGTTCTGCATGGGATAGGTACCTTCCGTTGGTAGAATTCTCTTACAACAACAGTTTTCATGCTAGTCTGGGCATGGCACCTTACGAGGCGCTGTACGGTAGGAGGTGTCGGACTCCTACTTGCTGGTCTGAGGTTGGAGATAAAGAGTTATTTGGCTTGGACTTTGTCCAAGATACTACCCTACAGATCCAGATGATCAGGGAAAAGTTGAAGCAGGCGCAGAATCGTCAGAAAAGCTACTATGATGTCAAGCATCGACCACTGGAGTTCAGTGAGGGTGAGCACGTGTTTGTGAAACTTTCACCTGTCACCGGTGTTGGACGGGCACTCGGAGTGAGGAAGTTGAGCCCGCGATTCATTGGGCCCTACCAGATCCTTGGTAGAGTAGGACCAGTTGCCTCTCGACTCGCCTTACCTCCGAACCTAGCCAACATTCACGACGTGTTTCACGTGTCTCAGCTTCGGAAGTACATAGCAGATCCTTCGCACGTGATGCAACCGGATGATGTGGAGGTTCGGGAGAACCTAAGGACTCCCGTCGGACCACTCAAGATTCTCGATCGAGGCGAGAAACAGCTTAGAAGCAAGATCATTCCGATGGTCAAGGTGCAGTGGACTGGGCGTAGTCCTGAGGAGTCTACCTGGGAGCGAGAGGATGAGCTTCTCCGGCAGTATCCCGACTTTCGAGACAGGTATGTTTCTGATTTTGAGGACAAAATCCTTAAAAAGGTGGGGTGAATGTAAGAACCCGCACCGCTAATTAAGGTAATTAGTAAGTTAATTATGATAATTAGGAAATAATTCCATAATTGACCCTAATAATTATTAATGGGCTTAGATAATTATACTTAGTGAGTAAAAATGCTGAAAGTCGCTTTTCGGAAGAAAAGCGCAGATACCGGTTCTGCTACTCGGTATAAATGCGTACCGGAAAAGTATCCCGGAAAATTATAACGAATGCATGATAATTACTAGAATATTATGTAGGACTTGTAAAACAAGTTTCAAGTCAAAATGACGTAATCTGATGCCAGAACTGATACTGGCTATGGAAAAGCGCGTACCGGAAAGGTGCTCCGAAAAATAAAATAAAAATATGACAAATCTTAGAAAAATGCGTAGGTCTAGAATCCGAAGTTTGAGATCAAGATCTTTTACTTTGCTATTAAGGCTAATACTGCGCGTGTAAGGCCTTGTGCCTATAAATAGGCACATTAGCACAAAACCCTAGGCATTTTTAAAACTCCTACGTGACTTGGAGGCTGCTGCTTGCCACCCTTCTTCTTCTTCAGCCCTCCTTGCTTGGTTGTCACCAAGTCTTCACCTTTTCTTCTTCATTCACACTCAAACACTTGGGGAGGGTGAGAGTTAACCTTGGGGCTGCATTGTGGCCATCATTCTGAGTTGAGAAGGCTGTGTGTGTGAGGTTAGTGAGCATGAGTTTGGAGCTTTAGTGATGGCTACCTTGTGGTAGTCATTGTGAGCTTCAAAGTGCCTTCTTGTGGTGCAAGAACCCATCTTGAAAGTGCCATTTTCGTGCTCCTACTTAGGTTGAGTTTGAAGTGTCTTGGGAGAGCTCCAAGAGCACACCTTGCCTCTGTTTTAAGCTTTGGTAAGTTATCCCACCATGATCATGAGCTTTTATGATGCATGTGGTGTCCACCTAGACGGCAATCCTGAGTATGTAGTACATACAAGATGGAGAAGCTGTGGGTGAGGTGCAGGTAGTATCCATGTACTCATGTAGGCATAGACGTATTCCTACATTTCTCTGGCCAGTAGATTTGAAAGCACACATGACATGATTAATTGCTGCATCGCATGATTTGGAACTTATATTGTAAATACTGTTTTTAGAACTTATATTACACATGTAAGTGAGCTTGGGGTGGAGACTCCTTGAGGACCCCTTGTCTTACTGAGATTTCTTGTTAGAGATCTCACCCCACGTTTGGGGACGCTTATTTCAGGATCAGGTAATGTTGAGGGCTCAGGTGGCAGGAGGCCAGAGCTGAGCTGATTGATGATATGCTGACTGCTGTTTATGTTTTCTGCTGAGTTTATGTTATGACTGTTATTGGGCATTGTTGCCTTATTTGGTGAGCATGGGGTCTGTCCATGCCACATGGTTTGACTATTGTCTTTTGGTTTAATGTTGTAATTAAAGTATCAGGATTTTGACCCAGGCTACTTGTGTAGACCTGTGGCTTTAGATACTCACCTTATATTTATGTATGAGGTATTCAGTTAGTTGTCTTGCAATTTACATACAGGCAGTATTTTTATGAAAATGATTAAGTAATCAAGTTGGTTAAGTTAATGACGTCACAATTGAATTAAAGAAAAAGTTATTCCGCATTTTAATTAAGCGTGGCTTAATACGATAGCGTGTTAACAATCCGGGTTAACACGGGCTGTTACAGCAAAGGTCTCTTGGTAATCAATACCTTGAGTTTGAGTGAATCCTTTAGCTATTAATTGAGCTTTGAAGCGGTTGATACTCCCATCTTCATTATACTTGATGGTGAATATCCATTTGAATCCAACTAGAGACTTCCCAAGAGGCATATCCACGATCTCCCATGTCCGATTCTTCTCAAGAGCTGTTAGCTATTCTTTTATAGCAAACCTCCATTTCTTTTGGCCTATGACTTCTCCAAATGAAGATGGGACAAATTGCTTATCCACATTTTGAACAAAAACCTACATCTTAGAGGAAAGATCAGCATAAGAAATATAATTGCTTATGACATGTTTGGTACAGCTCCTAACTCCTTTCCTCAAGGCAACTGGCAGCTCCTTGTCGTCTTCACAATTAGGATTTGGAACTAGGGAAGTGGATTCATTTTGTGCTGGACAAATGATGGCTTCCTTTCTGATTCTGCTGCTGGATGAAGATCTGGCTTCTGCCTTCGAGAATAAACAAGTATGGATTTTTCACCGATGGCATGATTATAAGGATTTTCTGGAGAATGAAGGTTGGGTATAAATTCTAGCTCAGTTTTTGGTGCAAAAAGAAGGTTTCTGGTTCAGGTTCTGATGGTCTACTTGCAACCAACCATTCCTGGTTAGTCATGGAAGGAGACACAGGAGCAGGTTCAGGTTCTGATGTTATCTCCCCCTGAATGGTTGGTTTAGCGTAAAAAGGTTGGGTTTCAAAGAAGGTAACATCCATAGTAATTTAGAACTGATACGTGATAGGTATGAGAAAAAAGGAATTTACACTTTGTAAAAATAAATGGGATAGATAAGAGTCCACCACAATTGAGATTAAAGGCCAAGTCACCCTCCCAACTGATAAAGAACCCACTTGCCTCACCAGTAACCCAAAGTTAGATAAAGATAACAAGATTCAAGACAAGTTTGAGAACTTGCAAACATTTTTTTTCATTTATCAAATCTCTCTTCTGCATTACAAAATATCCTATATTTATAGAATAACTAAAAGCATAAGAATACAAAAGACATATAACCCCAAGAGTTGTGTTGCTTAGAAAATAGAAACTAAACTCAACTCCCAAGAGTCATACTCCCAAGAATTGTGTTGCTTAGGAAATAGAAATAATAATAACTATGCCCAACTTCCAAGAGTTACGCTCCCAAGAGTTAATAATAACTAAAAAATCTTTTTATTGCACTTTAAATGCTAAAACTCTTGATTTTCCTTCTGTATCATTCCCCCTTCCTGATTGGGATTTGTCCTCAAATCCTCATGGTCTTCATTACTCTTGGAATAAACAAAGATATCATCAAAACACACGACAACAAAATTCTCAACGAAAGGACGAAGAATTTCATTAATAAGTCTTATAAAGGTGCTTGGAGTATTAGAAAGCCCAAAGGGCATGACTCTCCATTCATATAACCCTCCTTTAGACTTAAATGCAATCTTCCACTCATCTCCTTCCTTCATTCTATACTTGATGGTGATGTTGTTTATGGCCCTACTATCAACACACATATGTATAGTACCATCCTTTTTAGGAACAAGTAAAGCTGGAATAGAACAAGGACTCATACTTTCTCTAACAAATCCTCTAGCCATCAACTCCTCCACTTGTCTTTGTAGTTCTTTTGTTTCTTCAGGATTACACCTATAGGCAGCCCTATTTAGTAATGGAGCGCCATGTATGAGGTCAATCTGATGTTCTATTCCCCTAATTGTTGGTAAGCTAGGGGGCAAGTCATTTGGAAACACATCTTGAAATTTCTCAATCAAAGGCTTAACATCATTATTCTTGCTTAGCCATTGTAGTTTGTAAGGATGAGGAAGAGGAGTGGTAGGTAATTGAAGCTTCTGAATGAATAACGTAGAAGCAACATTAGCACAACTCCCACTATCCACAATGAGATTGCATACCCTTCCTTCGATGGTGCATCTTGTGTAGAAGATTTGTTCTCTTTGGCTTTTCTCTTTAGGTGCTTCTTTAGCATAAAGGACTCTTCGTAACATAAGCAGATGCTCCCCTTGGTCTGCTCCTAAGATAATGATAAGGATCAACCACGACAACAGGGGAACACAAATAAAAGAACGAAAACTGACTTTCTTTGTATTTATTGCACTCAATATTGGGTTACAAGTATGGAATGCAACTTCACCACAATCATCTTCCTAAACAACTACAGAGGGATAATGACTAACAATTGTCAACAATTCACCTCCTTCAACAGAAAAATCCTCAGTAAAGACACAACAAAGGATAGCTAAACAAACAAGAAAAGAAAGATAAATGTGAAGCGGTTGGAGAGGCTCCACTCTCTCCCAAGGTCTCAACCTTCTTTCAATGATTCACGATGCCTATCCCACTACCCACAACGTTCCTTTTATTCCCCTTCTCACGTGGTGTCTCCCACTCTAAGTTTGTTGCAACAGACTTTGTTGAGTCATCAGCTTTACTTGGGCCTTGAGCACTGTTACTTTGAGCCCAAATCTTCCTTTGTTTGTCCCTCTTATAAACTTGGTTGGGTTTGGGCTGGGCTGTATCAATACTTCCCCCCAATGCAAGCACCTTGTCCTCAAGGTGGAAATTAGGGAACTGTCTGTTGATAACATCATACGATTCCCACGTGTTTTCAAAGTCTAGTAATTGGACCCACTTGATAAGCACTTGCAACTCCCCAGCATTGGAGATCCTCCATTGTACCAGCTGTTCAGGTGCCACAGTTAACTCCCAATTTTCAGATAGCGCAGCAGGCAGCGGTTGTGCATTAGGAACCGGAGCAACAGCTTTCTTAAGCAAAGAAACGTGGAAAACTGGATGAACTTGACAATTACGAGGTAACTGGAGCCTATAGGCGGCTTCTCCAACTCTCTCCAAGACAACATAGGGGCCATAATAACGGGGACTTAGTTTCTCATTAACCCTCCTAGCAATTGTCTTAAGCCTGTAAGGTTGGAGCCGTAAGTAAACAAGATCACCCGGAGCAAACTTGACATCTCTCCGGTGCTGATTGGCATGGGTGGTCATGCGGTTTTGGGCCAGGATCAGATTGTGCTTCAAGTCTAGCAGAATGTTGTCCCTAGTAAGTAAAGATTGGGACAAAGCATCTACTGCCGAATCAAATATATCCCCTTTAAGCAAATGGGGGGGATCTCGGCCATAGAGGGCTTTGAATGGTGTCATCCCGGTAGCATCCTTGTAGGTGGAATTGTACCAAAACTCAGCCCAAGGAAGCCACTTATGCCACTGGTTAGGCTTGGGTCCACAAAAACAGCGTAAATATACCTCCAAACACCGGTTGACTACTTCCGTTTGACCGTTAGTTTGTGGATGGTAAGCCGTGCTATAATGCAACTTTGTACCTGCACTTTTAAAGAGTTCAGTCCAAAAAGAACTCATAAAAATTCTGTCCCTATCGGACACAATGGTTGTAGGAAACCCGTGAAGCCGTACCACTTCCTTGATAAATAACTCAGCCACGTCTTTGGCTGTGTAGGGGTGTTTAAGGGGCAGAAAATGTGCATATTTTGTGAGGCGATCAACAACTACCAGGATCGTATCAAACCCCAAAGCTTTAGGGAGCCCTCCCACAAAATCCATTGAAATATCGGCCCACACCTTTTCAGGAATGGGTAACGGTTGCAATAACCCTGCAGGGGACAGATTTTGAGCTTTATTTTGTTGGCAAATCGTGCAACCAGCCACATACTCCTTGACGCTTCTCTTCATTCCTTCCCAATAAACCAATCCCGCCAACCTTTTATAAGTTCTAAAAAATCCAGAATGTCCCCCAAAGCTGGAATCATGGAATTCATGCAGTAACACAAATAGGAACTTCGAGTGTTTGGACAAAACTAACCTCTCATTGTAATACAATTTGCCCTCATGCAATTTAAATCCTGTGTGGACAGTCTTACCAACCAACAGATCTTGAATGATGACTCTCATCTTCTTATCCGCCCATTTTTGTTGTTCTTCATTCAACACTTTCTGGTCTGTCAAAAATTTCAAGCTTTTCTGGTCGGATTTAATGACAAAATGTCTCCCCATCAAATAATGCTTCCATTTTTGCACCGCAAAGACTATGGCCATGAGCTCTTTCTCATAAACTGATTTCCCTTGTGCCTTTGGAGAGAATCCCTGACTTAAAAAAGCAATTGGTCTATTGTCTTGCATCAGGACAGCTCCAACTCCTTTACCCGAGGCATCCGTCACCACTGTAAATAGCTTGGAAAAATTAGGCAAAGCTAGTACAGGGACTGTACTCATCTTTTCTTTCAGAAGCTCAAATGTTTTTTCTGCTTCTTCCGTCCATTTAAATGCGTCTTTTTTTAGCAACTCCGTTAAAGGTTTTGCAATTTTTCCGTAGTCTTTTACAAACCTCCTATAGTATCCCGTCAGTCCCAGAAAACCCCTCAACCCTTTTATATTTTTGGGCGTTGGCCAGCACTTCATTGCTTTGACCTTTCCAGGGTCAGCACTGACTCCATGAGCTGTTATTATGTGCCCCAAATATTCCATTTGTCCCTTACCAAAGCTACACTTCTTTCTGTTACAAACCAGGGAGTTAGACCTCAAAACTCAAACACCAGATTTAGATGTTCCAGGTGTTCCTCCTTACTCTTACTGTATATCATGATGTCATCAAAGAACACCAACGCAAACTTCCTTAGGAAAGGACGCAACACATCGTTCATAAGGGCTTGGAAAGAAGAGGGTGCGTTAGTTAACCCAAAGGGCATCACTAAGTATTCGTAATGCCCTTGGTGTGTCCTAAACGCCGTTTTATGTATGTCCTCTTCTCGCATTCTGATCTGGTGAAACCCAGACTTTAGATCCAGCTTGGAAAAAATTGTTGAACCCCCCAGTTCATCTAGCAACTCATCCACCACCGGAATAGGAAATTTGTCGGGCACAATCATCTTATTCAAGGCCCTATAGTCAACACAGACCCTCCAGCTTCCATCCTTTTTCTTTACAAGGATCATGGGGCTGGAATAGGGACTGGTACTGTTCCTAATTAACCCATCACCCAATAACTCAGCCACTAAGGTTTCTATCTCAGTTTTTTGATAGTGGGGGTACTTGTATGGCCGTATATTTGGTGTTGTGCTTCCTGGTATCAGATTGATCGCATGATCATGTTCCCTCTTTGGTGGCAGTCCCTGGAGCTTCTGGAAGATGTCTTCGAACCACACCAACAGTCTTTCCAACTCCTCCCATGGTTCTTCGCCCTCTGTATCCTCTTCTTCTTCAGAAAAAAAAAACCCTGACCGTGGTTTTGCAACACCTTCACCACAGACTTCAGCGAGGCTACCGAACGAAACAAAGATGGATCTCCTCTGATTGTAATTTCCTGATCCCCTTGCACGAATTTCAGAATCAAGTCTTTGAAATTGGCTTTAATATCTCCGAGTTGGGTCAGCCACTCCAGCCCCAACACCACATCCGCACTTCCAAGGTCAAAAATATACAGATCTTGGATGACTTTTGCTCCTTGAAGCGAAATACTCACCTCCTTGCACACCCCCTGGCAACAAATCTTATGGCCATCACCCACTTCTACATTATACGTGGGAGTCTCAGTAACCTGAAGCTTCAGCCTCTCAGCCACTCCCCTGCCAATGAAGTTGCTTGATGCTCCACAATCGATCATCACAATGACACCCGTTCCCAAAATTTCTCCCCATGCTTTGAGAGTTCGGTTTGAAGAGAGCCCCAATAAACTCTGCATCGAGAGTTGAGGGACGGCATCTTCGTCTTTCCCCCCGCGGATCTGCTTCGTTGTAGTCCGTCTCCTCCTCTACTGGTTTTTCTCCTTCATCGCAGACGTCATCCTCGACTATCATCAGCTGGAGATGCTTGAACGGGCACTTATGGTTTGGGTTCCACCGTTCGTTGCAAGTGAAACATAGACCCTTTGCTCTTCGTTCCCCCATCTCCGCCTGTGAGAGACGACGGCTTGTGCTGGCTTGGCTCTCCACCGCTTGGCCACCACCACCGCCGTGCTGATTCGCGCCGTGGGAAACTCCCTTCGACGACGCCGCCCTTTGTTGCTCATCACTCGTTGCCCTAGCAAAGGATGTCATTGAAGTATTTGGGTTATTTAAGTTGGGCTGACCCGCCAACCGACCCGGGTTATTAGTTGGGCCCGACCCGCTCCAGTTGCCACTCCTATTGCCACCCTGATTGGCCCACACTCGTTGGGTTGGGCCACCCTTGTTAAACCCCAATCTACCTCCCATTCCCACTCCTTCCTCTCTCCATGCTTCGTTCCTCTTCTCAATCTTCAGAGAAAATTTTATCATCTCAGACAGGTTGATATTAGGACTCATCAAAAGCTCTTCCCTGATGCTGCAACGGACACCATTTAACCAAGCCCCTTTCAGCAATTCCTCATCCTCAAACCGCAAAGCTCCGATTACCTTTTCGAAATCCCTCCTAAACTCCGCCACCGTACCCAGCTGCTTGAGCGTGTAAAGAGCCCTGTATGGGTTGTCTAGGGCTTCTGGCTGGAAGCGGCTCAACAATTCTCTCCGGAAGAACTCCCAGCTGGCATTGGGGTTATTCACCTCCCACCACAGGTACCACTGCAAAGCTTCTCCCTCCAACGTTACCATCACCGCCGTCAACTTATCTTCTTCAATTATTCCGTTGACATTAAAATATCTCTCTACTTTATTTATCCATCCGTACGCATCCTCCCCGTTGAACAAGGGAATTTCCAACCTTCTGATGACCTGTGTAATAGGGTTGAACCTTCTACCTGGTGCACCTGAGTTTTCTCCGTTCGTCCCCTCATGCTCTTCATGAGAACCTCCTCTTCCTCGTCGGCCTAAGTCGTCCAGCCTCCGAATAATCTCCGCCACTCCCCCTTCGCCTGCCTCCATTCTCCTTAGTATTTCGTTGTTTTGGGCTTCATTCCTGCGCAGCCTCTCCTCCATAGCTTCAATTCGATTCTCCATTTGTCTCGTAACAACCATTCCACAAAGCTCCCAGATCGGAGCTCTGATACCAATTGATAAGGATCAACCACGACAACAGGGGAACACAAATAAAAGAACGAAAACTGAATTTGTTTGTATTTATTGCACTCAATATTGGGTTACAAGTATGGAATGCAACTTCACCACAATCATCTTCCTAAACAACTACAGAGGGATAATGACTAACAATTGTCAACAATTCACCTCCTTCAACAGAAAAATCCTCAGTAAAGACACAGCAAAGGATAGCTAAACAAACAAGAAAAGAAAGATAAATGTGAAGCGGTTGGAGAGGCTCCACTCTCTCCCAAGGTCTCAACCTTCTTTCAATGATTCACGATGCCCATCCCACTACCCACAACGTTCCTTTTATTCCCCTTCTCACGTGGTGTCTCCCACTCTAAGTTTGTTGCAACAGACTTTGCTGAGTCATCAGCTTTACTTGGGCCTTGAGCACTGTTACTTTGAGCCCAAATCTTCCTTTGTTTGTCCCTCTTATAAACTTGGTTGGGTTTGGGCTGGGCTGTATCAGATAACTTCTTCACCCGGGATCTCATCATGTTCAGCATCCCAAACTGGACTTTGTTCATATTCATGCTCAATTTCTTTAAGTGTCATGACCCGCCTATTAGGACAATCAGCTTGAAAATGGCCATAGCCTTGCATTTAAAACATTTCTTTTCATCCAACTTATTTTTAAATTCTCTCAGAGCCTCCTCGACCTTCTCCTTATCCTTAATAATTTGTGATGAGGAGTAGTCACCCTTAGAAGAGTAATTCTTAAAGAAACTTGATGGCTTTTTGGTTGCCTTTTTTGATTTTGAATGTTTCTCCACTTTAATGGTTAACTTGCACATATTTTCAAAAGTCCAGAAAGGTTGTAGTTCCACCTTCTCAACAATATCAGGATTTAACCCGCCAATAAAACGAGCAATTTTTTGTTCCTGAACTTCTTGAAGGCCACTAGTCATAAAGAGTTGCTCATACACCCTAATATACTCGTCAACACTCAAGTCTTCTTGTTTGAGGGAAGCAATTTTGAGATACAAGTCTTGTTGGTAACTGAAAGGAAGAAATCTTTTATCCATCAGCCTCTTCAGTTTAGCCCAAGATTTGAGCCTTATCTTGCCTTCTCGGTTCCTCTCCACCTTCAAGTTCTCAAACCATATTGATGTATACTTTTTGAGTTTAATGCTTGTAATTTTGAAGCACTTCTCATCATCAAAGTCTTTAGCTTCAAGAATTCGCTCAATAGAACGAATCCATTCCAAATAAATGTCGGGATTCAAGCTGCCATCAAATTCTGGGGGTTCAATCTTCACATCTCTAAAGTCATATTGGAATTTTCTCCTTCTTCTATCATGAGGTGTTGACTCATTTGAAGAAACACTTGAGTCACTACCAGAAGAATCATGAATAGAAGGGCTATGAGTGCTTCTGGAATGTCTCCTACGTCCATGATGATTTCCTTGGACAAGATTAGCAAGAGTTTGGCGTATTTCTTCAATCTGATTTTCAAGATTTGCAAGTTGTTGGTCAAGCCTTATATCCTGATTTTGCTCACGAGTTCTGTACCTTGGACCTTCATCTTCCATGTGAACCGGTGCTTTGATACCAAGTTGACACGTGATGGGTATGAGAAAAAGGGAAAATACAATTTGTAAAAACAAACGGAATAGATAAGAGTCCACAACAATTGAGATTAAAGGCTAAGCCGCCCTCCCAACTGATAAAGAACCCACTTGCCTCACCACTAACCCAAGGTTAGATAAAGATAACAAGATTCAAGGCAAGTTTGAGAACTTGCAACACACTTTTTCATTTATCCAATCTCTCTTCTGCATTACAAAATATCCTATATTTATAGAATAACTAAAAGCATAAGAATACAAAGAGACATATAACCCCAAGAGTTGTGTTGCTTAGAAAATAAAAATAAAAATAACTAAACCTAACTCCCAAGAGTCATACTCTCAAGAATTGTGTTGCTTAGGAAAAAGAAATAATAATAACTAAACCCAACTTCCAAGAGTTATGCTCCTAAGAGTTAATAACAACTAAAAAATCTCTTTATTGCACTTTAAATGCTAAAACTCTTGATTTTCCTTCTGTATCAAGAGCCATCTATTGCTAGGGGCATAGCATGTCTACCTTTTTTGTGTTGATGAATACTTGAATAGCCTATAAACATACACTTGATAGTTCTAGGGTTAAACTTCCCACCTTGATCAGAATATACAAAGATCGTGCAACCAAAAATTTTAGGTGGCAAGTTGGATATAGGTGGCAGTTGTGGGTAAGTGAGGAGTTGTTTGTAAAGGGATAAAAAATTTAAAACTCTAGAAGGCATTCTGTTTATGTGGTAGGTGGCAGAAAGGATGGCTTTCCCCCAAAAATATTTAAGTGCATTAGAGGTAAGGATAAGAAATATAGCAACTTCTAAGAAGTCTATTTTTTCTTTCTGCCACCCCATTTTGTTGAGGGGTATGAACGCAAGAGCTTTGATGAATGATCCCATTATTTTGGAGTTATATGGTGAGTTCTGCATTAAAATAATCACGAGCATTATTTGATCTCAAGACTTGAATATGGTTTCGAACTTGATTTTCGACCAGGAAGTGAAACGTCTTAAAGGATCTGGTAACCTCAGATTTGGATTTTAAAAGATACACCCATGTCATTCTTGTGGGTCATCAATAAAAGTAACAAACCACTTTGCCCCATTAATATTCTTTGTAGTTGTAGGACCCCAGACATCACTATGGATGAGAGAAAAAGGTTTGGTAAGATGATATTCTTGAGGAGGATAAGAGGAACGCATATGCTTAGACAATTGACACACTTCACATAGTCTCCAACTGCTCCTTGCTAAACATCCCATCTCCTGACTTAGTCTGATTGGTATCTTCAGTTATGGCAGCAAATCCACATTGATCTATCCCTTGTTTTGGTTTCCAGTTGGCAAGTTTGCCATGTATTTTCCAGCATGTATCCTTGGTATGGCCCGGCCTGTTGCAATGATCGCACCATGACTTGCCATTCCTTCTAGGTTTGTTTTCAAAGAAAGTTCCCCTCCGCGTTTGTTTCATGTTTATAGGAACTGTTAGTCAGTTGTTGCCTACTTTCTTCCCACTTAAGTTCAAAAAACACGTTGATATATTTTGTCTTTCTCAACGATCTTCTTGGAGAGTGCAGCGTCAGCAGTGTTTACCACTTGTGAATGTCATAAAGATCTAGTTGTTGCCAATATTTCAGCAAGGTGTTGTAGTAGCAGGTCACATCTTTGTCCTCCTGTATGAGATCCTTCAAGATTCCCTTAATTTGGAATAAAGTTGCCGTGTTGTCTTCCTTAGAGAATAATTCACGAACTCTATCCCAGATATCCTTTGCAGTGGAACACAACATGTAAGTCTCACCTATCTCAGGTGTCATGGAATTCATAAGCCAAGATATAACTTGGTTATTTTCTCTCTTCCATTTCTTATAATTTGGATCTGTGGAGGCCGGCTATACAGCATCTCGTGTTCCAGTGAGGTAATCCTCTTTCCCATGGCCACATATAAACATCTTCATACTCCTGGACCAAAGAAGGTAATTTCCTTCATTGAATCTGTATCCAGTAACCAACGGCGCTAGACTGTCATTGGGAATTACGAGAGCAGGATCTCGAGACTCTTGATTATTAGGATTTGGAGGCTGATGTGATGTTGAGGATATCATATACTGGGAAGTAGTCTGGTAGGCCCTCATTGTGCTGAATTGAAATTTTGACGTGATTGGTTCAGGCCCTTGGATGAGAGCTTTGATACCATAAAGAAATTTAGAATTTGAGAACTGTTCTTTTTATTTTCTCTGAATATCAGATCTTGATGAAGGTACACTTATATACAGATAGATGACTTCACAACTAACTTAGTCATCATATAAGATAAAATCCTAAAAACTAGGAAAAAGAATCCTAATCAACAAACAGATAAAGTAAGCTCTAAGATAAAACAAACTAAACAAACTTCAAACAGACTTAAAAAAAATCTAACAAATGATCAGAATTCTAATTAATAACAGCAACACACATAATGATCAACATAAATCTGATCTTCATGATTCACATATCTTGATCTCTAACAACAGGTGGCAATGGTGGGATCCACACAATCCCAATGGGATTTGAGTAGCCTTCTAGAAGGTGATGATCAAACGATTCTGATGGGCCTATAATAAATAATCCAAGCCCATTAGTATTGATGTTTCTTTTATTCATGTATTCAGAAGTGGTTAGTGGGGAAATGGGAAACCTCTAGGGAACTCTTGAGCCTAGGTATTTGGTTTGAGGGGGAGTTGAGGCTTTTCTGGTTTATATTCTGCATTATTAGTGTATGTAAAAGAGGCATGGCCTCCATTATCTCTATAATTTTAGTGTTATTTTTCTGGTAGGTGATGTGAGAAAATATCCACCGGGATCCCACTGCTTGAAGCACCAAGACCACATTGGAAGCTTCAATTCTATTTTCTTTCCATGAAACTCGCCCCTCAACTTCAACAAATTGTTGGAACTGAGACCCACAAGAGTCTCGGTGTCTTCCATGCTTTCACTGTTGAAAAATTGCTCCTCCCTTTCAAGCACAAGTTTGTCAATACACACCCAAATAATGTGGAGGTGCTGGTTTTGGCAGATTTGATCTGGTGACAAATGAGCATTGCTCTTGAAGTGTACATCTCCGCGTTTGTCATTTAGCTCCTCCGGTGAGAGTCGCTTGAATCTGGTCCCACAACTGCCATTACTAGAGTTAAGATTGCCTCCACCCCCACTAGGGTTTGGTTCGTTTAATGTGCTGGCTTCTGTTCCAAATCCATTAGAATTAGAGTGACCCAAATTGTTTGAGTGACCCAGATTGTTGAATTGGCCCATATTTCGATTATTTCCTCTGTTTTGGGCCGAGGAGCATGTGCCTGTTCCATCTGGCCCATTATGCTCATCTTTATTTTTAATATTGGGCCTCTCATCACAGGTGGTAGCCTTGTTATGCAAAGCTGAGTGTGTATTCAGCCCCCCAATCATCCCACTCCCGATGCCCAGAAGCCCCATCGTTGTTCCCAACCCCTCTCTCACTCTCTCCCTTTCTTCATCGTCGTTCCCGATGCCCGCACGTCTTTGCGCATAAGACGACATTTCCATGGGATGAAGACACAATTCTGCTCTCACGATCGCCCTTTGTCCAACTTCTTTCTCTTCTTCTTCTTTGTTCTGCATTTCCTCTTCTTTTTCTGCACTTGTTGCATCTTCTACTTGGTCGCTGATTTCTTCTTCTTCTTTGTTGATTTCAACTTCTTCTTTAGTTTTTTCTGATCTCGCATCTTTGGATTCTTTTTTTGAGCTTAGATCTGCTCCTTCTTCTTCTTTGTCGTCTTGCGTTTCTTCCTCTACCAAATAAATCTCAGGTAGATATTTATTTATAAATGCTCTAGTAAAATTCCACAATTTTGCATTAGGATTAAGACAATTCCAACACCTATACCAGAAAAGCGCGCACCCTCTAAGCCCACGCAGAGTTTCTGCTAGTTGTTCATCTTCTTCATTTATTTGCTTTTCTTGAAAATGTTGTTCCATAGCAATTTGCCATCCCTAAGCATCGTCTCCCTCTCCAAAAAATGTTGGAACCATTATATCAGATCTGGATTTGTTGCTTGATTTTCTTCTCCCCTTTTTTTTTCTTTTTTTTTCCTATCAGATCTGGATCAGATCTTGGATTTTTTTTATTTTTATTTTTGTCTATGTGTGTATAGATCTGGACCAGAAGCACTCCCTAGATCGGAAATGCTCTGATACCAAATTGATGGAACCAGAAAAATAACACTAAAATTATAGAGATAATGGAGGCCATGCCTCTTTTACATACACTAATAATGCAGAATATAAACTAGAAAAGCCTCAACTCCCCCTCAAACCAAATACCTAGGCTCAAGAGTTCCCTAGAGGTTTCTCATTTCCCCACTAACCACTTCTGAATACATGAATAAAAGAAACATCAATACTAATGGACTTGGATTATTTATTATAGGCCCATCAATTGATGGAACCAGAAAAATAACACTAAAATTATAGAGATAATGGAGGCCATGCCTCTTTTACATACACTAATAATGCAGAATATAAACCAAAAAAGCCTCAACTCCCCCTCAAACCAAATACCTAGGCTCAAGAGTTCCCTAGAGGTTTCCCATTTCCCCACTAACCACTTCTGAATACATGAATAAAAGAAACATCAATACTAATGGGCTTGGATTATTTATTATAGGCCTATCAATACTCCCCCTTCAAAATTCACGTTGTCCTCAAGATTATAGGCCCATCAGATTCCAGCCCCAGTATGATCTAGATCATCCCATATTCATCTAGAATAGGTAACTAAAACTTTTGGAGCAAAAAATCTTGGAGCAAGAGATTACTCAGAGTTGAGGTGACAATGATCATCAGAAGCCAAGAGCAATCTGTTCTTGACATTTCTGTTCGAAACGCCAAAATCCCCTTAAAATGTGTTTGTAATAATAAATTGGGATTTGATTTGTAAATCAAAGTGAATATTAAAAAACATGAAATGATTTATTTTTAAAGTTTCATGGATTTCAATACTTTAGATTTAGAAATTCTATTAAATGTCGTAGGATTTGGTGAGATTTGATATTAAACATATAGTTTATTTCACCTTTCCTAACTTTTTTTATTTTACCTCTCTAAAGGATAAAATTGTAAAATAATAAAATCAATTCTATTTAGTTTCCTTCTTTTCTCTGCCATATCAACTTATCAAAAAAGCAAACAATCAGTAATAACAATGAACATTCACCACGATACGTTTTTACTATTCACTGATGACATGTGGCAATACCTTCCCAAGATATCCCCAGGCACCAGCTAGAGATACATTCAATTGCAACCCTCTAATCAAAGCATGTTGATTTAGTGCTTTATGATCAGACAAACATCCCAATGCCACCCAGAACTCATAATTGCCACCCTCAAGTAGCAAGGCTCCCATAGACATCTTCTCTGCCAGCTGCCTGCTAAAACAACTAAGTTGAGGGGAGAACAACATGAAGAAATTCGTTAAACATAATCAGATTACATAGATCATACCATGAGTTTAGGTCTTGCTTGTAATTCTCGTTCAATGACGTAATAAGATCTGAAGTTACTGCAATGTCAGCATAAATATTTGCTTGCCATGGAGACAAGTGCAAGGCTCGTTGATATGAAAACCTAGCACGTCTTGCAGCCAAAAAGCAGGTCTTCCTCCAAGAAATGATAGAAGCATTGAAAGCTTCGTTATTAGATTCCAATTCTTGGGCCTCCTCAATCCAAGGATAACATCTTGCATATGAAAGCTACCGCAGACCAAAATAAGATAGCATTAAATATTACATGAGCAGTGAAGAAAAGTTTGAGATTTGTCATGATACCAACATATTGACATGAATTTGTCATGCAATCAATTCGATCCAAAAACTTAAGTTGCTAGGTAAAGACAGATAATTGATTTTATATTTTCCAACACACCTCCACATATAAGAGCTTGTTGGAGTTGAAAACTAGACAATGCACACGCCCACCTATGTGTGCTAGAAAATTCCACAATATTTATTACAATATTATTATAATGGGGCGAAAAAGATTGAACTCTAAACCACACGGTTTAGAGCCTACGACCAAGTGGTTTAGAGTTCAATCATTGTTGCCCCATTCTTCAAATAAAAAAGTTGAATTTAAGCATAAAATAACCAAAATAAAAAGTAGGTGTGCAATATCCATACTTCAAAGCCCAAAAAAGATTCCGGTGTGAGAGGACTTGTCAAGAGATATAATAAAACCATTCGTGTGCTTTTGACCAACAACTTAAGTTTTTGGGAGAGTTGGTTGACTGACAAAAATAATACCAGAAAATAGAAATTTTTTAAAACAATGGAAACTTTTAAAACTGAAAAAGCAATGATACCTGAATATCACCATGTAGTTTCCAAATACACGAGATATTCCTTAAAAAATAAGCACTTGCGCTTGCAACCTCAGATGCTTCCTGCAGTCAGTTCAACGATGTTGCCCAAATGTTGCCAAAATGGAAGAGTTTGACTTAATAATGTAAAAATTATCAAAAAATAATTCGAAGAGAAAAAACCTCTAATAATGTAGACCCCCACTTATATGCTCCCACATTAATGCAATCTTTTGCCAAACCAAGCAGCCCCAAAGCAAGTCCATATTGTGCAGGCACACAATGCGGTGAAATCTCCAGAGCTTGTTGAAATTGTTCAATTCCCTTCATGTAGAAAGTCCCCAAGGCGATTTTACACATATCTTTAATAAATAGAAACATCTAGACACTAATCAAACAACTTCATATATTCGTCAAATGCAGTACACTCAGATTTTCACGTATGGATTTAGAGACAAACAGAACAGCTTATACCATCTTCTGCACTTCCTAGTTGCTCTGATTTGATAAATATAAAAAATCAAACATAAATCCTGCCATAACAAGAAGGGAAAAAAAAAATTCATAGCAAGGGGGTATACTAAATTCAAAATCCCAGATACTGCTAAATCAAAGCCCCTACCATTTCTTTTTTCCCTGCACAACTGCTTGTCATCCCCTTTCTACCTTTAATTACTTGATTTAAAAGGGCATTCCCCAATGCACAAGGCTTCTCGACTTGCAAGTGTAGGGGCGAGGGTTGATTGTACGCAACCTTACTCTTATATTTTTGCAAAAAAATTATTTCCTAGACTTGAACCCGTGACCTTCCAATCACAAGGAGTAACTTACCGCTGCTTCAAGGCTCGCCCTCACCTTTAATGACTTGACTTATAAAAATAAAAAAGTAAATACAGGCCCAGCCAAATTTATATTTAGCCATGGTCAAGACACATCAGTGTCCACATCATATGCACCATATCAAACAACCTCTCTATCCTGCATAGAAGGTGGTCCGACATGTCATATAAGCTTTTGCATTTTGTTGAAATTATTGATATGATGTGTGTAAAATAGAACTTGGTAAAACCTATTTATACAAAGAATTAGGTCAAGTACTAGTGTAGCACTAATAGTACAAGCCCAAGCTCACTAATACAATAAAACACCTAATCCTAGTTAAATAAGGAAATAAATTAGAAAAACATAATGAAATTAGGGAACAACTCCTAAGTTTGCTTCCTCAATTAAATAACTAATTGATTCCATAGTGTATTATGAAGATCTTGGAAGATATTCTAAGATACAATGAAAGGTGAAGATATCCTAACATTTCCCTCATGCTAAAGCTTGTGATAAATAAACAAGCAAAAAGAAAATAGTCCTAAAAATAATGTTGGTCCTTTAAATCATTTTTGGAAAGACAACTAAGGGATGCTGGAGAGGCAAGATGCATGATGAGCACTATTGGAAAATAACTTAGCAAAAATGGTTGGAATGACACCAACCAGAAGAGCTGGTTGAAATGTTGTATGGCCGATGCTGAGGAAGAAACTGGTGAACCTTTCACAAGAGTTTACATAAGAAGAAATAAGAAAGATGGGCATGGTAAGAGGGATCAAGAAGAGCAAAAGGATGGGGGCAGATTTAGAGGAGTTGGACTAGGCCCAAAGGGGGATGACAAAGAGATGAGCCCAAACAGCCCAAACAGCCCAAACATGTAGCTGAAAGCAACAAGGATGCAGGGGCAGAAGGGAGAAAACAATATCCTAGTGTGCAACAAACGTGCAACAAACTTCACAATGACTCAGCATAACGGTTTGTTGGTGAGCAAGGAATGCGCGAGGTGACATGGGGTGGGTTGTTAGAGGAGAGAGGGAAAGAAAATAAAAGTATAAGAAGGGGAGGAGGTAGGAAGATAGTTAAGTTTTTTGTTAAGAAAAAGTGTGTGTGGAGAGGAGGACTGGAGTCCTCAGGGAATCCTGGTTTGGCAATGTGTGCCTTAACCGTTTGAGTTTTTAGTTTTTATAATGTAATTCTCTTGTAAGGAGACTTGAACCACAATATAATTCAATACGTATTATTCAGCAACACTTGTTCTTTTACAGTTTCTGTGAATCTTTTTGCTGTGAAAATTGATCTGGAAACTTTGAGTTTCATCAATTGGTATCAAAGCTCCCGGTCCTTGGAGCAGTGGATGGTAGTGACGAGAATGGAAAACAGAGTAGAGACGATTGAGAGGAGAACGACCCAGGTAGAAGGGTTGATGCAGGAGATGACGGCGGAGATGCGTCAATTCCGAGAAGTGTTCACGACGTATATGAATCGGGAAAACGAGAGGGTCAGAGGAGGAGGGAACGATGGTGCAGGAGGAGAGAACAGAGGAGGACGATTTGGTGGCAACGGAAGAGATGACGATCGAATGAGACGCCTGGAGGTGCCTTTCTTCACCGGAGAGGACCCGTATGGCTGGATCTATAGGGCGGAACGATACTTCCGTCTCAACCAGATTGGACCGGAGGAGCAGGTGGAGGCGGCTTCCATTTGCATGGAGGGAAGAGCGTTGAACTGGTTCCAATGGTGGGAAGCGCGAAATCCAAACGTGGATTGGGCACAACTGCGGATCGCTCTGTTGCAGCGGTTCCACACCTCCACATCAGGGAATCCCTACGAGAGCTTGATGTGTCTTCGACAAACTGGAACGGTAACCGAATACCGTGAGAACTTTGAGATGCTGGCAGTCCCGTTAAGAGGAGCGGATGAGGAAGTGATGAAGGCTGCGTTCTTAAATGGCTTGAAGGAGGAGATTCGCGCGGAGGTACGCATCCAACCGGCGACGAACATGGAAGGAATAATGGCGTTAGCTCAACGGATCGAAGAAAAGGAGATGGTGATGGCAAAGGGAGCTGGTACTGTAGCCCGAAATGGGCCCCCAATTAGTGGGCTGGGTGGTGGGTTTCGGTCGAGGCCTGCGTTGATGGCCCGAAATGGGAACCCATTTGGAGCCCAAATAGGGGGCAATTTGGGAGGAGTTGCTAACGGGCCAGCCCAAAACCAACAAGGGCCCAATTCGAACATTAACAAGGGACAGGGGTCACAAGGGACAGGAACCCTAGGGTCAGGAGCGGCTGGGAGAACCGAAGGACAAGGATCGACGAATGGAGGAAATGGAAGTGGGAGTGACGGTCGGTCACGTTTCCGACGACTGAGCGCGGAGGAGATTGCTGAACGGCGGCGCCGGAATGTGTGCTTCAAGTGTGATGCACCGTACACGTTCGATCATGTCTGTGCAAATCAACATATGCATGTGATGTTGATCGATGTGAACGACGAAGGGGACGCAGCGGCAGAGGAGGCGGTCGCGACGGCCATGGAAAACGAGGATGAGACCATGCGGCTGAGTGTTCACAGCATCGTGGGTGTGTCGTCCAATCGGTCCTTGATAGTTTGGGGAAAAATCGGAAGCCAAAGGGTGATGGTCCTGGTAGATTCGGGAGCATCGCATAATTTCATTGATGCTCGGATGGCTAAAGAGCTGATGCTGACGGTGGAGGACACCAACGGACAGATGGTGGAGGTGGGTGACGGTCACCGGATCCGGAACAAAGGGGTTTGCCACCAGGTGACGCTTGACTTTCCTAATTTGTCTGTGGTACAAAATTTCTATCTCTTTCCTTTAACAGGGGTTGATGTTATCTTGGGGTTCGAATGGTTGATGGGGTTGGGCGAAATCCGAGCGAACTTCAAGGAACTGAGTCTCAAAATACCAACCAGCACTGGAATGGTGGAGATAAAGGGGGAACCAACACTAACAAGAAGTATGGTTTCATATAAGAAGATGGGGAGGACATGGAAGAAGGCTGAAGAAAAGTACTATGTTCATTTCAGCCTGATACAGCAAAGTGATGAAGACCTGAGAGGAGTGTCTATGGAAGTCGATCAACTCCTACAACAGTATCAGGATCTCTTCCAACCACTGACAACATTGCCACCCAGCCGTGAGTGTGATCACAAGATCAACTTGGTTGAGGGGGCTGTTCCTCCAAACATCAGGCCATATCGTTATCCTCATTATCACAAAGGGGAAATAGAGAAGTTTGTCAACGAGATGCTGTTATCCGGAATGATCAGACCAAGTACTAGCCCTTTTTCGAGCCCATTAATTTTGGTTAAAAAAAAAGACGGGAGCTGGCGATTCTGTGTTGATTACAGGGCTCTAAATCGGGTAACCATTACTGATAAATTCCCTATGCCAGTTATTGATGAACTGTTGAATGAGTTGTATGGAGCTGTGGTTTTTTCTAAACTAGATTTAAAGTCCGGATACAACCAAATTCGGATGAAGGTGGAAGATATTGCGAAAACAGCATTTCGCACTCATGAGGGGCATTATGAGTATCTAGTAATGCCATTTGGGCTCAAAAATGCCCCATCCACTTTCCAGGCGTTGATGAATGAAATATTCAGGCCTTTCCTGAGAAAAATTGTTCTTGTTTTCTTTGATGACATCCTTGTGTACAGCAAGGACAAAACCAAACATGTGCAGCACCTAACTCAAGTGTTGGAGGCTCTAAGAAAAAACAACTTGACTGCCAATCTGAAAAAGTGCAGTTTCGAGGAGGAGGAACTTGAATATCTGGGGCATATAATCAGCAAAGATGGAGTGAAAGCTGACCCCAAGAAAGTAGAAGCTATGCGTTCATGGCCCAAACCAAAGAATGTGAAAGGAGTCAGGGGGTTTCTTGGAATCACGGGGTATTATCGGAGATTTGTCAAGGAATATGGGTTGATTGCAAGGCCTTTAACACAGCTGTTAAAAAAAGATAATTTCCACTGGGGAAAAGAGGCGGATGAGGCATTTGAACAGCTGAAACAAGCACTACTTGAACTTCCGACGCTGGCTCTACCCAACTTTGATAAACCACTGGTGATAGAGACAGATGCATCTGGTTTAGGCATTGGGGCTGTTCTGATGCAAGATTCTATACCTATAGCATTCCTCAGCCAAGCGTTCTCTGACAATGAACGGCATTTGTCAGTATATGAACAAGAGTTGAAAGCTATTGTGTGTGCAGTGCAGAAATGGAGACATTATTTGTTGGGCAAGAGATTTATTGTCCGCACGGATCAAAAGAGCCTTAAGTATCTCATGGAACAAAGGGTGATGCCCGAGAGGCAGCAGAAGTTGGTGGTGAAATTGCTAGGTTTCGACTTTGATATTCAGTATAGACCTGGAAGGGAAAACAAGGCAGCCGATGCTCTCTCCCGGGTCATGGAATTCAGAGAGTTATCTTTGATAACCAGTCCAAGCCTCCAATCAATAACTGCAGAAGCGGAAGCGGACAAATCCATTAAACAAATTATAGTAGAAGTCCTGCAAGACCCCCAATCCCACCCAGGATACTCGGTTAGTAGAGGGAGTTTGTGGTTTAAGGGTCGTCTGGTGATTCCGTCTAATTCCTCCCATATCTCCAATTTGTTGCAAGAATTTCATTCCACTCCTTGGGGAGGACATTCTGGTGAGCTCCGCACTTTTAAGAGGATTGCCGCACTATTTTTTTGGAAGGGTATGAGAAGAGCAGTGGCTAATTTTGTGATGGCTTGTCACGTTTGTCAACAACAGAGATATTCTCAACTAGCTCTGCTGGCCTGCTCTAGCCCCTACCAATTCCGGATCAGG